>PVJS01022951.1:0-30056 GCA_004027185.1 Glis glis | reverse complement strand
CTACGCCCCCGGCCCTATTTTTTATACTTTATTTTGAAACCGGGTCTCATGAAGTTGCGGAGGGCCTCACTAAGAGGAGAGAGAGAGAGAGAGAGACAGGGAGAGAGAGAGAGAGAGACAGACAGCGAGAGAGCTGAGGCTGGCCGCGAACCCGGATCCTCCGGTCTCCGCCTCCCAAAGTACTCGGATTACAAGCATGCGCCACCACGCCTGGCTCTTATTGCCTTTTTTAAAAAATGTATTTCTTAGGTTTTACTTGTTCGGATAAGTCATTTCACCTAAAGCTCATCTATCCTCATGGTGCAATGATTCATCTGTTTATTCATCTTTCTATCCATTAAACCTTTTGTCCACGTGTGCATCCAACCATCTTCTATCTAAACAACAAATACTTACTGACCACCTAACAACTGCATGCATCGTAAGGTCCTGAAAATTCAAATATGAGAGATGATTTCTGCCATTGCAAAGCTCATGGCACAGGATACACATGTAAAATGACATTTACTTCTCTCTAAATCTTGATGATGTCAAAACCCTTAAGGAATCTGTATTGCTATCAGAATAAAACTAATCAGTGTGCAACGTGAGATCTCTGCTTTCATCTCAAATTATTCTTTTAGCTTCATTGTTCATCAAACTCCTTCTCAAGGCCCCTATTTTGACTCAGCCATTTATAGTATTTTGTACTCCTTAAACAGTTGATTCCTGTGATTTTCTGTCTCTTTAACCTTATTCATGTTCTGTTAGTACTTTTGAACAGATGTTCCAAACAGACTTTTTAAAATTCCAGCTCAAATTTTACCTTCTTCGGGGAGTTATTCTATTTTTTTAATTCAATAGTAACCTGGGGATCTTTCATAATTTTGTGTGTGGGGTGAGGTGGGGAAGAATACCATTACTACTCTAGGAATGTGGAGATTTGTGTTACTGTACTTGGATTTTAGCAGAAATGCAACCACATTTTTTGTTCACAATTTGAGTAGACCAGGGGCTTCTGGGTTGTATATTATTAATTAACTCATTCTAAATTTTCCTTTGTTTTTGTACTTTTCATTGTTCCTCTACCAAGGGGTTCCAGCCTCACTTTCTTCAACCAATTTTCAGAATTATCTTTCTAAAGCAAAAGATTGGATTATATATATCACTCCTCCATTTAAAAGTGGTTAATAACTTTCTATAGCCTTATGATAAAATGCCAGTTCTTCAGCATGACATTCAAGGCTCTTTAAGAGCTGGCTTGAGCCGGGCATGGTGGCGCACGCTTGTAATCCCAGTACTTGGGAGGCAGAGACCGGAGAATCTGGGTTCGCAGCCAGCCTCAGCTACTTAGTGAGGCCCTCCCCAACTTAGTGAGACACTGTTTCAAAATAAAGAATAAAAATTAGGGCTGGGGATGTAGCTCGGAGGTAGAATGCCCCTGGGTTTAATCCCCGTTACCACAAAAAAAGAAGAGCTGGCTCCTGCTCACCTATTTAGTGGCTCCTGCTCACCTATTCAGCGGCACCTTGCTTCTTCCCAACCATGTGGAATCATGTGACATTCTTTGAACACAGGAAGTTCTCCCATGTGCAATTCTTTGCACAGGCTGTTTTCTTTTCCTGAAGTACATCATCACCCTTCTTGTACCTGACGACCTCCTGGTCTTCATTCAGGAGAGAAAGTGCCACTTTCTCTAGGACACTTTCCTCCCCCCTCCAAGACTGAGTCAGGTGTCTCTTCCATGTTCCCAGAGTGTCTTACATTTCCCTAATGACACACAGTAGGTCTCTGCCTATGATGGGTACCAGCAATAGGCTTCTGCTTTGTGGGAGGTGCTAGGGATTAAAAACGGGGACATTCTACCTCCAAGTTATACCCTCAGAACTTTTAATATGTTTGTTTTGAGATAGGGTCTTACTACATTGCTGAGGCTGCCCTTGAACCTGTGATCCTTTTGTCTCAGCCTTCCAAGTAGTGGGATTATAGGCATGTGCCACCATACTTGGCTAGCAATAGGTATTTAATAAATGTGTATTTAGTTAGGAATATTAAGTTGAGCCATGTATTGGTCAAGGTTCTCTCGAGTAACGGAATTCACAGATATGCATATCATAAAAGGATTTATCATATTGGCTTACACACTTGGCAGTAGTGTAGTCCCAGTGGTCATCTGCACCTGGAAAGCTAGAGGACCTGGCAGCTGCTGGAGAGGTCTAAGAAGCTGGAGTCGCAGAACAAGAGGGATCAAAGATGCAGTCCCAGTCCAAGATGGAAAGGCTTGGAAACTTCCCAGAGAATGGCTGGTGAGAGTTCAATTGGAAGACTGAAGGAGCTGAAGTCAGCACCCAGGTGATCGCAGACACACCTGCATCCAGTGAGGATCCAGCCTGCCTTCACACCACTTCCTCCTTCTTCAGCACCCAGGTGAGAGCAGACACACCTCCACCCAGTGAGGATCCGCCTGCCTTCACACCGCTTCCTCCTTCTTCTGGCATTTGTTCCATCTGGGCCCCAGCCCATTCAGGGCTGGACCTCCCCCTTAGTCTGCTGCTCCACATGCCAATCAGCTCATCCACACATCTGGAAGTCATGTAATTCTAGGTGCCTCTCAGTGCAGTCAAGTTGACAGGCTAGATCAACCTTCACAAGCCACAGCGATTTCCCTCAGGAAGTGTAGCGGCTGGGTGTTCATAGTAATGGTTCACCATGTGATTGAGTAGAATGTGGGGCCTGGAGAGAAGCAGGTGACCACTGAAGCTAAATATTCCGACTCCGATATGCATAGTCCCAAATTTTTTATGCAATTTGATTTGAAGCATAGTTTTCCTGGTATAAGAATGACAATTCTCTATAACTACAATAAGCAAGCACTCAAGAGGCCATTCACTAAGAGATACATCACTCATTAAAACTTGGGGACCAAGCAGTTCTTTTTTTATTTATTTTGTCTTTGAGGGTGGGGTTTCTCTTTAGATCTCAATAAAATACTAAACTTTAGGTTAATCCTCAGAACACTGTGTGTGTGTGTGTGTGTGTGTGTGTGTGTGTGTGTGTATTACTGGGGATTGAACCTAGGTGATTCTACCACTGAGATACACCCCCAATCCCTTTTTAATTTTTTATTTTGAAACAGGGTTTTGCTAAATTATCACACACTGGCATTGAACCTGTGATTCTCCTGTCTTAGCCTCCCAAGGACTGGGATTATAGGCATGTGCCACCACACCAAGTTTCACAGAAAACTTAATAGCTGGGCAAACAGTGATCATGGCATTGGGGGTTGGGTCATTTCTGTAAGATATTCAGATTCTAGTAGTTACTGTTACAGGAACCCAGTGGAGCCAGGGTCAATGGGTTAGCCTCTCTGGAAGTGACCAGTTGTGGAGATATGCATAGGATGTGTCTGATTCAGAAAGCAGAAGAAATAAACCTGGATTTCTTTCATAATTTGTATATTGGGAAGGGAACACCATTACTCTTCTAGCAATGTGGAGATTGGGGTCATCCTACATTGGATTTAATCAGAACACAACCAAATTCTGTAATCATAGTTTGCAGAGGACTGGGGACTTCTGGATTGCATATTGTTAATTAAGCCATACCACATTTCCCCTTGTGTTTCAAATAGCCCGCAGTTTGCACATTTAAATAGTGAACTAATAGTAAACTACGCTACAGCATAGGACCTTACGAAATTACAAGTTGGTTTCTCTGTGTCTAAGGAGGTCCTCCATGGAAGAGGTATTCACTTGATTTTTAAAAATTTTCAGAGGGGAAGAGTGTACAACTTCTTTTGGTAACTAGTGCTTTTGTATTTCTTGAAGTCATTTAGTTTGCTTCTGTTCTTGTTCCTGCTGCAGCAATTCAAAAATGCTGCTTTCTTTTTGTGGTCTTGACTTAAAATCACAGCATTTTCTTAGTGTATTATGATAAAGGAAGCAAACTTTCAATTATCAGTACTAATGGGATGGGCAAGCATGGAAGAGCATAAATAAAATCTAACATAGTCTCCAAACCTTAAATTTTTTTTTTGTTGCGGTACTGGGGATTGAACCCAGGGGAATTCTACCTCCGAGCTACACCCCCAGCCCTACTTTTTATTCTTTATTTTGAAACAGGGTCTCACTAAGTTGTGGAGGGCCTCACTAAGTAGCTGAGGCTGGCAGCAAACCTGTGATCCTCCTGTCTCAGCCTCCCAAGTACTGGGATTACAAGCATGTGCCACTCTGCCCGGCTTCCAAACCTCATTTTAGCCATTATTTTTTACTTTTTCTTGAACAAACTTCTAGAAGACTCTACTAAATAGCAACAAGCTGATTTGAATTTCATGCCTTTTTTCTTTTCCACTGCTTATTCTTGGGTAGAGGTGATAATGATCATTGAGAGTCCCAAAGGAAAGGAAGACAGTGAGAGATGGAGAAGTGGAGATGTGGATAAATTGGAGGTTATATTCATGCATTTATAAAAGATTTAGGTTTTTGGCTTACCAATCTACTTTCTTCAATTGCTCTATGACTTCATTTAGCATTGTAAGTTGTGAAATCATTGTGCATGCATGTCATTTTGAATGTGCAGAACATACAGTCTTTTAAGCAATGTTCTGCATCAAACAATGGTAATGTAGCCAGTTTGAGCTTAAAGTTGATGAATGGCACAACAATTAGATGCTCCAAAGGAAACTTAACTTTCTATTTTATGAAAATGGGACAATGAAATAATAGTTGCTCCTGAGTAATTAAAAATGCAGCCAATTAAAAGCACGCAAATTTACATAAATGGAAGAACCTTAAATTTTGCATTTCCTGACTGGTAGGATTAAATTTCCAAAGAAAGTGTGAATTAATGCAAATGTTAACATGGCATCTCCTAAATCCTTTTCTACTTTTACCACCAGGAACAGAATATAGAAAAGTAAAAATACATAATGATAGGCCAGTCTCTGCTTGTTTTGTCACCTACCCAAGGAATGCCAGCCATGCTTAGAAACCTTGGAAACCTTCGCAAGATTTCAGGTAGCAAATATAGAGCCCCAAGGCAGAGTCCTTAACTTTTAACTGGATTGTTCTTGGCTGAGAATATGATTAGAGAGGCAATAGCTGATAAGATCATGACCGGAAGGCTTAATTCTGAATGAGCTCTATGAACTTGAGTTCTAAGCATTTCAATGGACAGATGGTGCCCAGCATACAATGGTTCAACTTACAACCTTTTGACTTTGCAGTGGTGCAAAAGTGGTGCACACTCAGTAGAAATTGCACTTCGAATTTGGAAATTTGATCTTTTCCCAGGCTGGTGACATGCAGTACAAAACTGTCTCGTGATTTGGGGCAGTAGCAGTGAACTGCAGCTCCCAGTCAGCCGTGGAATCATGAAGGAGAAGAACCAGCGCTTCACAGTGTACTGTGTTGCTGAGCTGTGATTTCATGAGGTTGAGTGTATCAAATACATTTCCAATTTATACTATTTTCAAGTTATGATGGGTTTACCGGAACACAATAATCCTATCATAGGTCAAGAAGCATCTGTGTTCATATACGCATCTATGTATGGGTATATTCGTATGTGCACGTATATATGTAGGCATATATTAGTATGACTATGTCTATACACATATACACATATATGTACATCCATATGCATGTATACATCTATAGATATGCAGATCTATATATAGTAGAGATCTAACTTCCTGTGACATAACCATGGACTTCAGACTTCCTGATAAGAAGTTTCTGATTGACTCTCATGTTTGTTGGGCTTAATCTCAATTAGTGAGCCCTCCCTCTTTATGATCTACAGGAGTCTTTGTACGGTGGCTGGATGTTTTCCCTCTGGCCCTAGAAAAGGGTTTCTTTCTTTCCTTCTTTGTCTTTCTGTTTGTCCCTTTTCCTGTGACCTGTAGTTATGACGGCTTTCTATTTCTTCGGGATCTCTTCTTTCTAACGGGGGCTTTGCACTCGTAACTCTGGCATAGGGAGGTCAGGACTTTATAGGACTCCCTATGAGTACGTGCAAAACTACAAGGTCAGAGGTGTGCCAGTTCATCTGACCTGGACATTGAGCCCTACAACGCTAGGTTTATGGTCACAACTATGATGGTGTTGACTGTAAACCACTTAGGATATTTGGATTCTAGAATGATACTTATTTACAAGATTTTCTTTCCAGATGAGGAACAACACTCTGAACATCTCTACTTTTTTCTGCTTTGCTTGTTTGAAATCTCTTAATAAACATTCGTGTGCATTTCTTCTCATCTTTACCTGCTAATTTACTGAATATCTCACTGACATTAAATATTTTCTAACCAACAAATGTAAAAGCTTATGCTTTATTTTTATGAAGATTCATTTAAGATACAATTTCCAGAAATGTTTTGCATTGTAAAAGCTGGAATCATCTGTCAAAAATAAATGCCTATCTGCTAAACCAAAGATATAGAAAAATAACAGTGTTCAAAAAATGAATTTTCATAAGAACACAAGTTATAATGACCCATAAAACACAGTTCTTTGCGTGCCATCATAGGCAAACTCTTTATTCAGTTTCAGATAACTTTTAAATCGTTTTTGTGGCCCGCCCTCTCCTGACAATAAATGCATTCCATTTTTTATTTCTGCCAGATGAAAATAACTCATGAAATTCAAAGTTTTATGGTGCAGCTGTGTTGGGATGACTCAGTGCTAAAAATAGCCATGGTTTGTGGCCGGCAGGTTCCTGGGCTCACCCTCTTGTAAGGTGTGGAGGGTGTGTCACTAGGGTTTCAGTCCAGGTGACTTGAGTCACTGCCAGGGCTTCTGAGACGTCTACCAATCGAGGCAGGACCCTCTGGGTGCACTCTCCTCTTAGAAGGTAGACACTCTGTGTGGTCAAAAATGACTCAGTCTTGTTAATGAGAGGTGGCAAGGCAGCCTGACGGCCTGGGCCAGGTGTCTAGGCAACATGGGACACTCCAGCCCCTGTCCACTCTCGTTCATCCTTTGAGATGGAGCCCACATCCACTGATTTCCTCTCTGGGCACCTTTCCTAAGTGGTTAGACTCCTTCCTTTCTTCCTCTTTTCCTTTCTTCCTTCCTGTTGTACTGGCGATTGAACCCAGAGTCATTCTACCTCCCATCTACACCCCCAGTCCTTTTTATTTTTTGAAACATGGTTTTGTTAGGTTGTTGAGAGTCTTGCTACATAGCTGAGGCTGTGTTTGAATCTGAGATCCTCCTGCCTCAGACTTTCAAGTACTGGGATTACAGGTGTGCACCACTGCACTGCGCTCCTTGTGGTATTTTCTTAGGTGGAATGTTACCCTACTACAAATTCTTCTCAGAGGATTCCTAGTTACAGGAGTCTTGTCCCAGGTTGGATCCTCCAAAAGTAGATGCTGAGTCAGAGATTCATGAGAAGGATGTAGATTATGGGTTAGCACCCATGGGAGGAGCGGGATGGGGCAGAGGAAGAAACTGAATTGCAGTGCTGGCGGGACATCCTGTGGGAGCGCTGGCGCGCATGCGCATATGCCATCGGAGTTGCTCCACCACGCGGAAATGGCCCAGCCCTGGGTGCTGCAATCAGCCATTGGTTGAGGCCCACTCCTGGAAGGGCGTGGCTTGGCTCAGGAAGGTCTCTGCTGTCGAAAAAGAGTTTGCTGCCGCAAAACTTGCAGAAGCTGAGAACTAGGGGTCATTTGCTGGTAGTATTTCCAGCAGCTGGGACAGCAGTTTATTCTTTGAAGGAAGATCTGGCTCTCATATCTGCATGTCCACAGGATGTGAATCTGGGTTTCAGGGCGTACTATAAGTATCCCATGCTCTCTCTAGGCAAATATAGGAACTTTAATAATGTTGACCCAGTAATTCTTTTGGAGGGTAGGTTTGCAGAGGAGGAGGAGGCTGTCCCATGCCTATAGGATATCATTGAGCAGAATTCCAGGCCTCTACCTACTAGGTGCCAGGAGCAAGCCCCTTGCTCCCCCAAATAATGACAACACAAAGTCTTTAGACATTACCAAGTGTTTCCTGGAAGACAAAATTGTTTCTGGTTGAGAACCACTGTCTCACATGGACAAAAGGTCAAGGTAAAAGGATACTTCTGCTCTCATAATTTTAATTAGCTGAAATAATTTTTCAGAAAAGAGGAAAAAGTCTTTTGATATTATAAAGACTAATTCACAATTATAATAAAGAACCAGAAAAAGTGTTGCTAGAGGAGTTAGAAAGGAAAGAGGATTCTGTGCTTAGCACTAGAGATTTCTAAGCATTAAATGACTGCCTGTGAATAGTATGCTACACACTCTTTTCCCCCAAGTGTTTTGTAAGTTTGCTGGAGTCTTCTTTTCCTTCTCTTTCGGTTTCTTTTTTCTTATGCATGTGATCTTGTGATTATATATTTTATTTTGATTTTCTGACCTGACTTTGTTGTACATGTGGCCCAGGCAAGTAATATTCTGCATGGAGAAAATTCCTGACTAATTTAGTAACTTAAGTAAGAAGAAAAATATGAAATAAAAAATTGAAAGAGGACACTTTTATTTCTTGCTTTTTTTTTCATCTCCTGAAGTGAATAACTTCAACCTGCGCCTTGGCATCATTTTAGTAATTGATAAACTGGTGTTGATATTTTGTATGCTTTTCCAAGGCTGCTTTGGGAGAATAGTAGATGTTTTTCTCTTTCTTGGGTGCAGAAGAAGGAAGTAAGAGAAAATAGGAACTTAGGTATGTCTAAACACCAGACATTGAGTTTCCATGAATATATTCTTCATGATTGTGGACGACCTGATGATTAACAATACATAATGTTTTAGGTATATTTCAAGTAATGGCATGAACTAGAACCTGAGATATTCTCTGCAAAGGGGGCAAGATTCTCTCCAAATGGGAAATTTGTATTTCAGATGCCTGCATGAAATACAAAAGCTACACTATTTCTATCTTGGAACAGATTAAGGAAAAGAAATACGAGTTAAGTAAAATAACTACAATCATTTAATTGGTAGAAAAATTAGTTTTTAATTTTAGAAAATGCACAAACAGTTGAATTTTGAAATGATATATATATATATATGTGTATGTACACAAAATATGAATATGTATAGTACATATCAATATATAAATATATATTCATGGAAAAGTATATATGAATATATATAATATATATGAATATATAAATAAATATATGTACACATACAAATATTTAAAATTGTCTTTCAATGTTTGTTCCTCTATAATTGTTAGTGGGTACTTGTCTCCTTCAGTGATTTGTGATTCTTGGTAATATCAACTCCCATTAAATTGATAGGTATTATGGAATATGTTAAATGTGATGGATATAAGACTAATGCAAAACACCTAGCTTGCTGCAAACATTATTATGGAAAACATTTTTGCTAAGTAAATAAACATAATTATTGTTATGTGCTAGTTTAATCAATCTTCTTTTTAGATTAGAAAGGGTTCTCCTGCTGACAAAACAAAAGGTTGGAACTCTACCAAGACTTATGCAAAATGAGGATATTATTAATTTAGAGCAATAAACATAACTCCTGTTGCCTCTTTATGGATGACTTGATATGTATGAGATATTGAACAGGAGGAACCGATTGGATAATCCAGTCATTAAAGGCCTCCAGCTCTGATGGCTGGTTCAGCAATGCTCGCCCTCTTCTGGGCACAGTTCTAGAGGCCTCAGCTACATACACCTTGCAGACCCCAAACGCTGAAAGCTCACTTAGGGTTGGTGACACCTTTTAAGAAGGCTTCCCAGCACAGACGGACTGTACAAAGATATCAAGAAATCTGTATTGATAGCATTGTCAGATGATCTACTTTTTCTTATAATACCTAAGTAAAGCCAGGTGTGGTGGCACATGCTTGTAATCCCAGTACTTGGGAGGCTGAGACAGGAGGATTGAAGGTTCAAGGCCAGCCTTTGCAACTTAGCGAGACCCTGTTTCAAAATAAAAAATAATAAACACCCCTGAGTTAAAAAATATAAAACCTAAGTAATATTGATTATGATTTTGAATTCCTTCAATCTCTTGTACTATTGCTAAGACCATCATATTTTAGCATGTTATTGATGGATGATACATACACCACAGTGCACATTATGTAAGCATATACCTAGTGAGTTTTCTCCAAGTAAACACATCCATGGAACCAGCACTGGGTCAAGAAACAGAAAAGGACCAATACTGGGAAGTTCATCAAGCTCTTTCCAACCCCAAACCAACCGCCTGAGGGTGAACACCATTCTGACTTCTGACAGCGTTGTTATGTTGGGGCCATGAGAGTGTGATTCATCTCAAATTTGTTTGCGGACAGTCATGTTGATTTCAACCTGGCTTTTATCCCAGGTCCTGCCTGAGGAAGGTCTACCCAAACCGAACTGCTCCAAACTGAACTGGTGGCCAATGTAAGTGTGCTCTGGGCCACCAAGATACAGGCAGAAGGAGGGGATGTGGGTGTATGTGTGGGAGTCACAGGAGAGGGATGAAGGAAGGATGAGAAAAAGTGAGATGGGAAAATCTCCCTCTTCCCTGTCTTCATCCCTTTGCTTAGGAAAAGCCCCGGGAATGGTTCTCCTTTCTTCTTGCAAGTCTCCTTTTGAGACCTCTGTGTGGTTCTTATTGTTGACTTTGCCATTTGTGTTTGCTGGGGAAGATCAAATGTTGCTTTTAGTACAAGATTCTTGTTCAGTATTGAAGACATAAATACTGAGATGTATAAGAACATTGTGCACACATGGGTGTTTTATTTTAGTGTATTTCCAGAGAATGTCTTTTTCAGGACAGGACCCATCTTTTCAAATCATCAACAGATCATTAGTCACTCACAAAAGGTACAAAGATCAGTCAAAGCAGAGGACTGCATCGTTAATGAGAGGGTGGAAGGCCAGTAGAAACTCATAACTCTATGTGTGAATTCCTGTTGACCAGTAAGAAAGGCTGAGAAGAAAACACTAAGTTACAGAAACACCACCAGTTCTTGACTTGCTAAGGGCTGAAGTACTTTTGTTTCTAAAAAAAATTTCTTTCTTTAAGAAACATTAGTCAGCCGGGTGTGGTGGCTCACATCTGTAATCCCAGTACTTGGGAGGCTAAGACAGGAGGACCACAGTTTCCAAGCCAGCCTCAGCAATTTAGGGAGGCTCTAAGCAACTTAGCCAGACCCTGTTTCAAAATAAAAAATAAAATAGGGCTGGGGGTGTAGCTCAGAGGTAGAATGATAGAATGCCCCTGGGTTTAATCCCCAGTGCGACCAAAAAAAAAAAAAAAAAAAAACAGGAAAAGAAAAGAAACATCACTCTGGAATTCTTACTAAAGATAGGAGTTGTCAGAAAGACAACTTATCCATCTTAAGCATGGGTTGCTCTTAGCCCAGCTTTCTTGGAAGGTCCATTTCACAGAAGAGCCCCACTCAAGCAAACTTCTCAAGAGCCTTGAATGTTCCCTTTCTCAGTTATTTGAGACTGGCTCCACCCACCCAGATGTAACATGGGTCTCAAGGCCATTGTAACTTATTAAGGCAATTTAAGGGAGCTATTGTATCTTCTGTCTGCTCTACTTTACCTGGTCCCCGAGTTTTTCCCCGCAGAGCTTGGGCTTGGACTGGATCTCCATAGCACACAGGTGACACCAGTCAGTACCATCCAGATGGCTCAAGGACTGGATGGGATGGACAGTGGTGTGAAACTGAAGATTCACTGCTTAATCCTCCACACAGTGAAGCAAACGGCCATGCCTGCTAGCCAGCTGGAAGTGAGTGTCCATATCCTGTGGTGTTTGGTAATCCCTAGGCTGGGAGTAAAAGACTTCTAATGGGTTAGATCTGGGAATTTCCTTTTTGGCCCGTTCTGAGCTCTGAGAGAAATGCTCTGAAGTACGTCCAAGTTCACAGCTTCTTTATACACCACGTTTTCTTTCCTTGAAACTCAGCTCTCTCTGCCTTTTCAATTTTGATTTCTATGTATTTCTTTCTATTTTTCCCTATTCAAATTCTCCTATCTCTTATGCCTGGTAGGTTTCTTTTGGCTTCTAATCTGACTCCGTTCATCTGGTATTCAATTTAACGCCTGCTTTGTGAAGCTGGGTCTACCAAAGACACTCTGTTGGCAAATCCTGGTTTCTAGACCCTTGAGAACCCCAAGATAGATAGCCCAAGCTCTGGCTGAGTGCTCAGTTCTTCCTCTTCCTCCTTCGCCCTTCCCGACATTTTCCTTTTTTCCATCTGTGCCAGTTTATTAATTTATAGTGAGAAGTATAAATGTCAACTTTACTACAGTGTTTATTTTGTTAGATCAGTTTATTTATTTATTATTTATTTTCCTCTGTAAGTACAAGAAAATGTGTTTAGTGGGTATGGATTGAGATATAGGGCAGTCAGTTATGATTTGGCCACTGGTGGCAAAAGACTAAGGTGAATGAGCCCTGCATATCTGAACGGGGAAAGTGCTTTCTGCACGGATCATATGCTTGTGCCGGAGATCCTCCTGTTATCCTGGATGGGATTGGTGTTATCTTTGTTCTGTCAATTTGGCAGGCTCTCTTTTTCCAGGCACAATGCAGGCAACTTGGATGTTGGGCTAAAATTTTGGCTTTGAAATTTCTTCCCACTTCCCAAAGTCTCTGGTCTCTTTCTTTTTCTGTTGCTTTAGTTATACATTTCTGCAATTTTCTGCTTTTTCCTCATCTTCCCATCTTTCTTTTTCCCCCTCTCTGTTCCTACATGTCATATGTCTTGCTGTGTGGCTCCTGGCCCTGCACCGCCATCTCTGTCTTCTGTTTTAGTTTTCCTGCTGTGGAGGGACTATTGGTTTGCACCAGAAACCAGATCCTCACTGGCGAATAAAGACAGGAGATCCTGCAAAATCTATCTTTCGTTAGCATTTCCTGATCATAGGAAAGTGCCACCTCTATTAGTTCTTAATATTCTTTGCTTCAGCAACAAGTGAGAACCAAGTGACATGAAAAGCTTTTGGATAACCTCACCTAACCACTATTGATGGTGGTGACCCATAAAAATATCACTTCAGAGCTTTTAATGTATTATTATTTATGGTTAGTATTATACAACAATATTTACTTTAAAGGGTTGTATCTGTTTATTTCCAAAGGTAGAGTGCATTGAGGAGGGACAGTTTATGATTTGCTTCTAATTAGCTCTTTAGGACTTGTTCTCAGCAGCATTTTTCTGGTTTTCTGAGTAAATGAATAAGGGGAGATCCCAAAGCCATTGGGAAGTGAACCCAAGAAGAGTTCAAGGTGGGTAATGTCATCATTCTCTTGGCTTTCAGCTGCTCCATGTTCATTAATAAAACAAAGGCAATAGAAATGAATGAAATGAGAATGAAAAATTGGCAAGGTAGAACATTTTTAAAGAGAACCTTTTTTTTCATTTTAACAATGTGAATGAACTCCAATTAGCTGTTTACAACATGTTGCCAAGTAGAACTCCCACCACCACTGTTTTAATGAGTGGCATGGGCTCATTTATCAGTAGTCATTTTATCCCCAAGGATATTATTGCAAAAGCGTGTTTTGGTTGATTTATCATTTCCCCCACACTGGAGCTTATACTGATTTATTCCGATTCTTGCTATTCATAGTTTGTCCATGGACCAGTAGCATAAATATTTCTGGGGAGTTTTGTAGATATGCAGAATTTTGGGGCCCATCATAGGGTCACTGAACCAGAATTTGCATTTTAACAGGATCCCCAGATGTTCCTGATGTAAAGTGTGAAAAACATTGGCCTAGAAGACCTGTCACCCCAGATAAACATAAAGGTGATCTTTAGTTTATGCCTCGTGAATATATCTCAAACTATGAATTAGTGGAGTCAAAATGAATCAGCTTTTATTAAATTTCATTCCTATTTATATATTACATTTCACTGTTTTAACTTCTCTTACATATTTTTTCAAAGGACTGAGTTATTCATTTTAGAGATAAACATCTATTAAAAGTTGAAGTCATATCCAAATTCTCTTTTGATCTGTTCACCAAGGCCGGGTTTGATCCGTAGAATTCCTAAGAGCGAGGCTTTGACGTGTTGGCATTTCTCTTACTTTGGAGTATCGTATGTTTTCTTCTGTTTGTTGGATAATTTCCTCTAGTCATCAGAAAAATCCCATATATCATGTTTTTATTTCTTGAATTACAAACTCCCAACAAATTTAAAGAAATCTTTGGATATATATTGAATGAACAATATTTGGAATCTGTCGGATGGGTAGAAATTCCTTACATACTGTAAAAGACATTCAAAGACCAGTTTCAGCTTTGGTTCAAATAGGTGTGAATTTATACAGTAGCAAGAAAAACACTTTGCTTCTCATGGTGTACACTGTACATTTCTTGTATCTAGTTAGTCTTTTCTCTTTGTGTTTCAAACAACCACTTCAAGGAGTTCAAACATGTATAAGGCAACAACTATAAGTCAAAAGTAAACACACTATGAGTCACATTTGTCTGACATCTCATTAGGAGGACAATTTATTGATAAACCAGGGAGTTCATATTTTATTTTTAAAGCTATATAATATTGTAGCTGTGCTGGGTGTGGTGGCGCACGCTTATAATCCCAGTACTTGGGAGGCTGAGACGGGAGGGTCTGGGTTCGCGGCCAGCCTCAGCTACTTAGTGAGGCCCTCCATGACTTAGCGAGACCCGGTTTCAAAATAAAGAATAAAAAATAGGGCTGGGGGTGTAGCTCGGAGGTAGAATGCCCCTGGGTTCAATCCCCAGTACCACACACAAAAAAAATATTGTAGCTATAATGGAGAACATGCTTAACCCTACTTATTTATAAACAGTTCTCTTCATTGCAGGAATGCCACTTTATATAAAAACATTTTATACTAGTTTATTTGCAGATGAATCTCCAACCATTGCAAAGCTAGAATATAAATTCTCCGAAGGCAGATGGTTTTGTCTGTTTTGATCACTGCCGCATCTTCCAGCACCTAGGACAGTGCCTCACGTGCTGTGTGTGAGAAATTCTTATTGCCTGAATGAATAAATGAATGAGCCTAAAAACGTAAAGTCTCTTCAGAATCAATTTAAACAGTCGGGATTTGTTCCCTATTGGTAGCATTTTGCTAAAAGTGTCTTTGAGAAATAAGATTCTCCTTGGAAACAAGCTCTATTTAAAGTCTTATCTAAACAACATAATAATGGAAGCCAAGGATAGTTGTGATTCCTGAAAACATTATATGGGAATGGCCCCAGTAATACATGCCGTTTACCTATGGCTCATTTATTACATGACTTTTATCTGTCAGGGAATCACTGCCAAAGTGCCTTTTTCTTAAAATGTCCTCTTCTTCTCCTTCTTTGATTTGGCCCCATCATCTGTTCTTCTGGTAACAAAGCTGTCACTCAGAGAGATTTGCTTTCTCCCTCCCATCTGTCACCTTCTTGGCTCTTGGAAGGAGCCTCTATCCCCCTTCACCTTGACTCTGGTGCTCCGTCTCTACATGGTTTGCTGGTGGCATGACTGTTTGCTAAATTTATCTGATGGGTTCATGACTCCCAACTTCTTCTCTCCCTTTTCCCTATGGGAGAACATGCTGTGTGTGTAGACAAGCAGATAGGAAATGACGGAGTGAAATTTTCCCTTGGGGGGAAGCTTCAGGGTAATGTCTGTTCTCTCTTATTTCCCTTCTGTGCTCCAAAAAAGGGCCCCAAAGAAACTTGGCCTTCTCACAGTCCCACTGAATTCTATACCTTTTTAAAAATTATTAAACATTATTTTTAAAATGAATTTTATAATATTAAAAAGCAGCTCTTCTTTTTTCTACTTTACTACTAAGTTACAGTTTTCTGGTTATATGATGAGCATCTCCAATTTATTTGTGAACTGGTCTAGGAATCTTAACACCATGTCCAACTTAATTCCTATAGGGGGAGATAGTCTATCCAGAAACTGTGATTTGCCAATGAACTTTTGTAATTTTATAAATTGGGAACTATAATATATAGATAGAAGAGCATACTTATAACCTAAAATCATATAAGCTATTTTGAATGAATTAGAGCACAAGATAATCATTTCTTAAGCCTTTATACAAGCAATCAATTATTCATCTAACTATTAGTGAAAACAAATGATATGTAGCCTTTAGGGTAAGAGGCACATTCACAAGCAAAGTGTATGTGTGGAACCAACATAGTAGACTGACAAACAGAGCAGACTCTGTAGTTGGAATTCCAATTCTGCCTCTTTCAAGTTGTATGATAGCAACAGATTACTTCTTGGTCTCTCATTTTTCTCATCTTCACCTGATGGATAGAAATTCCTTACCCACTCTAATAGGCATTCAAAGACCAGTTTCAGCTTTGGGTTCAAATTTATACAGTAGCATTTATACTCATCTTCAGTAAGGGATATAGTAATAAAATGTATCTTATAGAATTATTAATTAAAATAATGCACATGAAACTCAAGTAGAGATTATCATGAATTATGCCCTAAATGCCCCATCTGATAATGTTATGTGTGACAATTCCTTATGAGTTTACCTGTTAAAAATTTCAATGGTCTTTGAATGAATCTAAAAATCAACAACATGTTAAGATGAATTGAGGGAGAGTTTTACATCATGCATCCTGTGAAAGGATGCTATGAAAATGAGTGGTTTAGCTAGCTCACCCTTGTATCCATTTCTTACTTGTTATTCTTTTGCGTTTGATGCCAAGTACAATTGATAGCCATGAAGAGGAATCCAGGTGTTGATGTAGGTAACAGTATTGGTGAGTCCAAAGATGTCACAGGCACATCTCTTACAGCACTAAGGGCCTCCTGGTTATATTTATTACTCTAAATGGACAATCTGCTAATATCATCCTTATTTTGAAAATAAATAAAATTCAAATAAAAATCAAATTCAAAGTAATCCACAACTTGTTGCCATACTGCACGAGTGGTGATTATACTCACATTTTGGTTGTGGTTACAGAGGCTGTTTCCAATAAGAAAAGCAAAGAGTATTAAGGTATAGAAGTAGTTGCAACACAACTTAGACAAATTTTGTTGTTAAATCCAGGTCTAGATAATAATAGAGTGAAATGGAGAGGAGGAACCATACTAGTTATTTCAACAGTGAGAATTTAACAAAAGAATTGTTAAATTTTTCAGTCAAGAATCGAGAAGGCAACAAGGGGACACAAAGCCATCTCCAAATTAACATCTGTAGGATGGCTACCACCAGCAGCACTGGAAGGGGCTGGGAAAACAGAGAAAGAGATGGGGTTGCTAGAACTTAAAACTCAGAGGAGGAATCAGTAGGACCCAAACTCAGGTCTCTGAGATGGGGTGGGGCTGCTATTCAGTTGGTGCTGATCATTGGTGGTCAGAGGGGCCCTATGTATCTGGGATACAGACTTAAAAGAGTGGATCCTGGCTGCTGCTGGTGTCTCTGAAATAGAATGATGAAATTGAAAAAAAATCCTGCAAACTGGATTTTGTGACTGATACTGGGATTAACTGGCATGACCAGGGTGAAGAAGAGGCACTGCAGGGTGATGCTGTCAGTCCACAGGAATGATCAGGCTATTCTTTCTCCTCCAGCCTAGCAGTCACTCTCTAACACTCCCATTAAAAGCATCTACCAGTGTCATCCAGCAAAGCAGAAATGTGGTCTGCAGAGTCCTAGTCTTAGCATGTCAAAGCAGAGTATAGGAAGATGCATTTGAAGCTGAGAGATCATAGGATATGATAGAGACCATCTAGCAGGAATAGGACTTATATGGTGCTGGGTAGGGTGAAGGGCTTGTGCAGCATCAGGAGTCCCATGAGATCTGTGTGACCTTCCTAGGCAAATGGGGTAGTAGCAGGCAGGATAGCAGGATGACTGTGTTCCAGGGGAAGCAGGAACCATAAGCAGTGCTGGGATTCAGAGGCAGCCTTGGGTCATTCCCTGGCACTTAATGATCTGGCTTCCAGCTTTATGGACTGCCAGAGCCTGCTAAGTGTTGGGTTGAAGCTATTGCAATATTTGCTGCCACTGTCAAAATGACTCCCAAGCTGAGGAGGGGCTGAGCTGTAAATGAAGCTCATGAATGACTGCTGTGGCGGCAGAGGAGCCGAGATGGGGAAAGTGGTGGAGAACTCATGTGGGTGCTTATCATGTTCTGTAGAGTATGAGTATTCCATGATGCAGACACAGGAGACTTATTTTAGTTGGAAGCAGGAGAAAGGGAGGGAGGGAGGGAGGGAGAGAGAGAGAGAGAGAGAGAGAGAGAGAGAGACATTTTAATATTGTGTATCTTGACTTTGTAGGCAGCCCTTCAGACACTCTGTAATTTCATTATGGAAAACTGCTACTCATTCAAAGTCTTCAAAGACCCTTGGTCAACCAGAGAATCCATGGTAAAGAACATGTTCCCAGAGGAAGTTAGTGCCTTAGTTGCCTGGGACTGGGATCCATGGAGCTCTATAGTTTGACTCTTCCTCATTCCTCCATGCTGCCTACCACCATTCATTGCCAACATTATCATCACCCATGGAACACTGAAGACAATTCTGGTGCCAGACTCTCCCTAGACCAGTTAAATGAGATCATCAGGAAATGGGGCAGAGGTGTTAATATTTTTAAAAGTTCCCCATGATATTTTAATGTCAGCTGTGGTTATGAGCCATGTGCTATGAGAATTTCAGGCTTCGATCAATCTATTGTATTTTCCAATTCAATTAAAAATTTTAGGCATTGACTGGATGCTTGAGATTATGCTGGTTTCTGGAGATATAATAATATAATAAATGAGATAATGCATGCTTGTAATCCCAGTACTTGGGAGGCTGAGACAGGAGGAGCACAGGTTCAGGGCCAGCCTCAGCAACTTAGCAAGCCCCTCAGCAATTTAACAAGACTGTATTTCAAAATAAAAAAAGAAAAAGAAAAAGAACTGGGGGTATAGCTCAGAGGTAGAACACCCATGTATTTAATCCTCAGTACAACAAATAAATAAATAAATGAATAAATAAATAAGACAATATTAGTATATCATGACTCAGTAAGAGATACCAAGGCATTCACACATATGATTCAATCTGGCAAATTTTATATTGTGGACAATTAGGTGTTGAGGAGGAGAGACGATCAGTTCCACCTGGTGTTTCAGAGGATAAGGGAGGCAAAGCCTTCATAGAGCAAGTGTGAATATACATTTAGAGTGTAGATTAGTCTAGACTGAGTTGACCGTAATAGGATTAAACAAAAAGGATGTTGTGTGAAAGAGCATGATACGTTCACTCATGATGAACAGTTTGTATGACTAGAAAATTGGTTGAATTAGGCTAGCAATGAGATGGAAAAGGAAATTGAGAACCGCACTGTAAAGGGCTTTCAGTTCTACATGAATCGAATATCCATGAAAATACAAGCCCAGGGCTATGTTCTGAAGGTACAAAAATGAATAAAAGTGGCCACCTGTTTTCAAGGATGCTCTCAGTTGTATGGATGAGTCAGATGCAAGGTGTGTAAGGATGCCTTTCAGGCAGAGAGAACCACACAAACAAAATCACAGAGGCTTGAAACCACAGAGCTAGTGACTTCAGAGAACAATGATAACCAGCACTGGTGCTGTGTGATAGGGATAGATGGAGATTAAATCTTAAAAGGCAGACTGAGATTAGATTGGGAGAGCATTGCACACTTTATTTAGAAGTTTGAATTTTATAGGCTATGAGGATTTTAAATTAAGGGTCAATATGGTTCCTATCTGACTTAAAATTGGCAACTTTGATGGCATATGAATTGTGATTTGGCAGAAAGGTAAAAAGGGAGATTGGAGACCAAAAGATCAGAGAAGGACTATTAAAGTGGTCCAGATAAGTGGTTTTGCTGATTCAAGGCAGTGAAGTATTATCAATAGTAGCGTATACTAATTAATATTTTATGGGGCTTGTGTTTTGGAGAGAGAAAGGAGGACACACTGGGTTTGAGCTATCTGGGCTATGCAGGTGGAACAATAGAGTGGTATGTTGAAAAGATGCAACTAGTGCACACAAGTTTAGTCTGGATTTAAATGTTTATCAAGTATCAACAGCTTGTAGAGGGTAGATGAAGCCAAGCAAATGGCCAGATATGAACTGACTCTTGGGGAAAAACAACATTTGAAGATGAGCAAAAGACAAAAGCAGAAGAAAACTAGGAAGAGACACAGGAAATCAGGTGGGATCATTATTTCCAAGGCTGAGACTCTCTCTGGACTCTAGAGAAAAGATCATTTCAAGAGGAATGAATTAGTTAATGGTGTCAAATACTGCAAAGAAATCAAGGAGAATTAAAAACAGAAGACTTCTAGTCCATAGGGGGAGGGATCATACATAAGTTTGGTGCCTATTAGGTGCTCAATCAATATTTATGAAGTGAATGATTCTGGATTTGCCTTAGGGATGTGTACTGCCTCTGCGCTCTGGTTTACTCTAGCTTGCATCTAGGTTTACTTGTTATTCAAACTGTAACCCACATTAGATATGGATATTTCTCTTGTTTTCAAACAAAATTAATCTAGAAGGATCATGATTGTATTTTTTTAATTTAAAAAGTAGGGAATATTTCTTTCTGCATAAAAATGTGTTTTCCCTCATCATTTTCAAGTAAGTGGTATATTATGTGTTAAACAATGGAAGATGAAATGGCATACACTTAATTTCCTGTGTCACCAGAAGTACGTTCCTTTTGACCTTTACAAGTTAAACTCAAAAGTTAATTCAATTTTTCCCACTAAAGGCTATTAAGGCTCTGAGGCAAAGATTTAGGTTGGATTAAAAAAAAACTTTAATGGGTTGGAAGTGGGTCAAAAACATTTACCACTCATTTTTAAAAATGCTCCTGACTTATCATGAATTCTTCCTTAACATTTTCATAGCATGTCCTCTCCCAAAATTAAATCCTATTAGCTGAACAACTGCTATATTAATTTTAAAATAGCCAAACCTCTTGCAAGAGGCATAAAGAAATAATTTACAGATTATTTAAAAAAAAGTCACTTCAAAGGAATTCAACTTAAGCTTTTTTCATTGAAGAATCTCCCAAACTGCTACAAAGCTAAATATGGTTTTTAAATCTTCATTAATTTGTATCTTCTCATGTTACATTTGATATCCACTTATAATAAGACGATGGCTAGTTTTATATATCTCTATCTTTTTTAGTATTGTATTCTCTTGGAAGGAGATGTAATTAGTTAAGGAAAGGTACTTAGTACACTATGTGGAATTATAGTTGGTTAATATAAGCTAATTCTGAGAAAATTCCATTTTTGAACAGTACTTATATGCATACAATAATAATTACAGTTAATAAGGAATGAAGATGGCATTGTGTTATTAGTGATTTTGAGTTCATTTTAGTTTCTTAGGCTAGCTTTCCCAGAAGCAGGCTCAGGGAGGAGGATGTGCGGCCAAGTGATTTATTAAGGAACTATTGTCAGGAGCAGAGGGTGGGGAGTGGAGGAAGCAGGGCAGGGAAGGGGCAGGCCAAGTACAGGTGGGACTTCACACGATCTTTCTGGGTCAGCCTGATTCCAAAGGTGAGGTCTGGAATTAGTCACTCCTGAGCGTCTTAACCCAAAGCAAAGCTCCCTGGCCTTGGTAGCCCAGCACCAGCTAGTCATTTGCTAATGGCTGTGGTGAGTTAAGGGGAGGAGAGAAGGCACGGGGACTGTATTCTCAGGAACTTCCTTCTTCTGGATGAGGACAAAGCAGTGCTTCTGTTTCCGGTAGCTGAGAGGTCAGGCCCCTGGGGAGAGCCTGAGGTGTTGGCTCCTGGAATCAAGGGGGTGGGTTGACACAGAAATGGAAACCAGGATCCAAAGTGATCAGAGTGGAGCACCAACAATGTGCTACAGGTCCTTTCTGTAGCTGAACGTGAATGTCTATGAACATACTACAATTTCCAAATGTCTCTAGCTTCAGACCCACAAGTCTACAGAAATGAAGTTCTGTGTCTCTAGTTATAGCACGTTTGTTGCTTAGACGCAGAGTTAAAAATGTCCCCTTATCTCTATAGACAAAAACAGGTAGAAATATATTTGGAGACACACTGTCCAGAAGGAAATGTTCTTTAGTACTCCATTTTTATTGAGAGAAGCTCTCTTCCTGTCCTAGCACAAACTATCCCAAGTGACGTGTTTCTGTAGTAGAAATAGGTATG
Source organism: Glis glis (assembly GCA_004027185.1). Taxonomy (NCBI): domain Eukaryota; kingdom Metazoa; phylum Chordata; class Mammalia; order Rodentia; family Gliridae; genus Glis; species Glis glis. The sequence continues at coordinate 7,922 of PVJS01022951.1, read as the reverse complement.
TGATTCACCAAGATAACTTCCATATCACATTTGACAATGACCATTTTTCTCATTCAAGAGAGTTTTTCCAGATTCTTACAAAGTTGGTTTTGCTTTATATGGGCAGTCACTTTTCTTATCTTTGTCTTGCTAAGATGTTTGATAGCACAAAGATAAAAAAAGCCATCTAAATGCATATGGCGATGTTTTAGTTCAAAAAGACTTCACTGAAACCCCTAAGTCATCAGGTTTTCTTCATTAAGGATATGAGAAGTGAGTTGGTACAAAAGCTCCTTCATCATTTGCTAAAGATTAAGAGAAGTAGTTGACGTGTGTGGCAGAGGGATATCTTGAGCTCTGGTGTCCTCTGAAAGCATTCAAATTTTGATGTAAGAAAATACCATGCTGGAGATTTTAAGGTAATAGCTTGTATTTGTTACTCTAATTGAGGGTATTTGTGGTTTCAAACATTTTACTACAGTAGTCACTTGTTATCTATGAGGGATATGTTCTAAAACCCCCAGCAGATGTCTGAAACCATGGATAGTATCAATTCCTATAAATACTACATTTTCCCTATATTTATGTGCTTATGATAAAGTTTAATTTATGAATAAGGAACAATAAGAGATGATGGCAATAATAATAAAACAGAACAATTATAACAGTATGTTGTAATAAAAGTTATGTCATGCATTCCTATAATCCCAGTACTTGGGAGGCTGAGACAGAAGTATCACAGGTTGAAGGCCAGCCTCAGAAATGTAGTCAGGCTCTTAACAACTTAGCAAGACCCTGTTTCAAAATAAAAAGTAATAAAGGGCTGGGAGCATAGCTTGGAGGTAGAACATCCCTGGGTTCAATCCCCAGTACAATACACTAAAAAAGTTACATGAATATAATTTTTTATGTTCATTTATTGGTGCATTGTAATTATACATTTTGATATCTGTCAGGGTATGAATATCATACATGCACACATTGCACATTTAGCCCTCCCTCCAATCCCACCCTATTCCCTCCCCCTTCCCTCCCTTTCATGCTCCGGATAGTGGTTGAGTCTTATAGGTTTGTATATGTACATCATGTGCTATAGTGTGTTTCCCTCCACCCCCCTCCCAACTCCCTCAGTTAGGTCACCTTCTTTATCTATCTAAATTTTACTCTCCCATAAAATCATATTGTAACATAGTCACCCTTCTTCTGCTTGTAATGATGAAGGTAATACAATGCCTAAGTGATCCGATGACGCGAAGTGGATGATGCAGGCATTGTGACACAAGCACTGAGATACCTCCATAATCAGTCAGGTAAGACTGCTACCAAGTGACTATTGGGTGGGTAGTGTATACAGCATGGATATGGGGACAAAGGGATGATTCCTATCCTGGACAGAACAGAGTAGAATGGCCTGAGAGTTCATCAAGCTACTCAGAATGGTGTGTGCTTTGAAACCTATGAATTATTTACTTCTGAAAATTTCCATTTCATAGTTCTGACTGTGGTTGACTTCAGGTAACTAAAACCATGGAAATCAAAACTGAGAATAAGGGGGACTACTGTATTATTTCCATGTCATGGTCAACAGGCAATGTGCACTGAAGACTGACCATCATCTCCATCAGAGAAAGGCATGGTCATCTTCTCCTGCCTTTAATTGCACAAAATAAACATGAAGTCAGTGCTGATTTACCTTTTGAGGCAATGGGGCAAGTGCATTGTCCATCTGACCTTCTCCTCTTCTCTCACCCCTGTTCCTTCCTATCCTTGTCTTCCATAAGCACAAGAGAAGAGAAAGAGGTCAAAAGCATGCACTTCTCCCAGAAACCTAGGCTTCTCTTAGCTACAAAAAGGGTGTTTCTAGTTTGTTTTGTGAAGGCAGTTTAATAACTTGAGACAATAAGGGTTTTTGAAAAATCTATCACTGTTTTTCTTCACCTACAGTTGTTGGCAAAATGACTTTAAAATGCCCAAACTCATACCCTTCATATTGCAGGGAATAAAAAGAGTGCAAAGTCAGATATTTGGGATAGGGAAGAATGGATAGAGACCATTGCAAAGAAGTAGAGGAAGTAGAGAGAGAAAATGCTCCTAGATATGAGATGAGTGGTTCATTACACCCGGACAATTCATTTAACCTCAAACTTCTTGACATGTAAGGAGAAAGAAAAAAATGTATTATGGATTCTCTGTTCATTTGTCCTCAGTGTCATATCACTTTGACCCAGAGGATTGGGCCACAAGCCAGAAGGAACTTGGCCCAATTTATGCCCACTAATTTTATACTTTTCTTTCCAAATTTCAGTAAGGAATTGCAAATTTCAGAGGAAGACTTTATGTGTGAAATATATGTATATTTGTATATATGTATACACATATATATATGTGATGATATATATATATATGACATATATATATATATATGTATATATCATCTACACATTGGAGATGAGACCCTGCATGGTATGCTGAAGAATGGCATGGTGGAAGTGGGTTTAGACCATCCCCTGCCCACCCCATGATGGGACAACACATTTCCATGTTTCACCTTCCCAGAGGAATGATGTAGGCATGGAAGCAGGCGCCTTGCACTGAGGCTATGATGGGAGGTCAACTAGGGCATCAGGCTGAGGTGACAGCCACTTTCACTCCTCTTTTGTCTCATTCTTCATTCTCTTTGATCTCAGTGCCTGATTTCTCATTTCCTTAAGTGAAAAATAATTGTCCCTCTTGAGCCCATTTCCATTACTGTAAAATAAGGAGGCTAGTCTGTATTTTCTTGCTGCCTCATAAGAATTTAAATGCACCAATAAGTAAATAAATAAATAAGGAGAAGAAAGTGTTCATGGAATGTTCTAGATATTCAGGGAAAAGGTGCCGAACACCCAAGGTTATCTACCGATATCACAGCGATGTTATATACTAAGTGACATAATATATGAATATTTTAAGTTCCACAAAACATAAGTAGCATATACACTTGTGCTAGCTACTATGATCTAAGATTTATATTCCATGTAGCTATAGTAGCATTTAATATATGTATGTATATGTATGTATGTGTGTATGTATGTATATAGCAGACTATATTCTATAGCAGACTCCACATGGGCAGGGATACAATAGTGGAAAAAAGAGAAAGTGTTTAATTTTTTTTTTCCTGAGAAAATACAGTCATCCAATAAATACTACACCATTGTCTACATACCACCAACAGACTGTCTAATGTGATTTATACTTTTTCCAGTGGGGAGGGAAGTGGGAGAGATGGTAGTGAAGGGAGAGAGTAAAGAAAGAAAGATATTAAGAGAACATGATATTCAAGTAATTCCAGGTCTCCTAACACTGAGCATACTGAAGCTTCCAAACATTAAGACACTGAAATGTCTCTTGGGATGACTGATCAGTGGCAGATTTGAATTTCTTTGTTAGCTATAGAATAAAAAGCCTTTTTTTAAGTCATAGTTTCATGGAAATCTATTTTTTTTTTTGCGCTACCGGGAATTGAACTCAGGGGTGTTCTACCTCCACGCTACACCCCTGGCCCTATTTTTTATACTTTATTTTGAAACTGGGTCTCACGAAGTTGCAGAGGGCCTCACTAAGTAGAGAGAGAGAGAGAGAGAGAGAGAGAGAGAGAGCTGAGGCTGGCTACGAACCCGGATCCTTCGGTCTCTGCCTCCCAAAGTACTGGGATTACAAGCGTGCGCCACCATGCCGGGCCATGGAAATCTATTTTAAGAAACACAGCCATTCAGATCAGCTTCCTTCAAGGCCCAGTCACATTCCAGCGCACCATGAAAAATGGGTGTTTACTGAATGTTTAAAATTTATTGTAATCCGCATATTACTTTCAGTCAGGCTAACATAAAACAACATGGACTACTTTAATCAACAGAAACATTTGAGGAGGTAGGCTGGGTAGCCCTCACAATCCAAGGAAGAACGGAACAGGCAAACGTTGAGAAATATAAGAACTTCCACTCTGGCGTCTGAAAGCAGAAGCTAAGGGCTGTCTCTGGGTTGGGGCCATGACAGTTTCTGCTCGAGAGTCAATTCCTTGGGAAACGACAGATTGGATTAGCTTGTATCAGGTGCCCTTCTTGCTGGTGATGGTGGTTGTGAAGGGTTTCCTGGGACTAGCAACACCCTCCCCACCCCAGAAAAATATGAGCAAAGGAGGGACAGGTATCCAAAGGAAAGGATGTTGGGCAAACGAAACTCAGGACATCTACTACCCCAAATCTATGCTATAGATTAAATTGATTTAAAATGCGTGATAGGTGCATTTTATTGCACACCAGACTCCTGGACAACGTAACCATAGTTAGATCCAGTGCTTAAAATTTATGTAAAGAGGTAATGGGGTAAGCTCATCTGTATATTTGTTTCTTTTTGTCTTGGTATGGCCACTAGTTAGCTATATGACCTGGGCAGGGAGCTTAATCTCTCAGCAGCTTCTAGTGATGAAAAGTGAGGGCAATTATAGATGCATACTTCATATTTTCTTTTCTTTTATTTTGTTTTGGTTTTTGATCTGAGTTACATAACTGAGTTAATTATATGCATCAGTGTGTAGTACACCATGACATTCTTTCAAGCAAGTCACATTCTTGTTTTATTTCATTTACCCCTTTTTCTCTAATATCTATTCCCATCCTTCTTAAACCATAAATAACTCATCTACCATTTTCAGTACATGTTCTTCTATATGTAAAAATACATATGATTTTATGTGTGTATATACATATATACACACACACACATATATGTATATAAATACACACTTAAAGCTAGGCACAGTGGTGCCTGCCTGTGATCCTGGTACCTGGGAGGCTGAGATGGGAGGATTGCAGGTTTGAGACCAGCCTCAGCAACTTAGTGAGACCCTGTTTCAAAATAAAAAATAAAATAGGGCTGGGGATGTAGCTCAGAGGTAGACAAACAAACAAACAAAAAATCCCAAAACACACTTAGACAAACTTACACACTTAAACTCTATATTTCCTTCCATTTCCTTTAGTGTTTTCACTTTCATTTATGTTACTGACCTCATTCTGGTTTTTAAAAAATTGTTTTCATACAACATTATATTTTTAAGGGCTATCCATATGGGCCGATGAACATCTAGTACATTGTTTCTAAATGCTTTGTGGCATTCATTCCATAATATACACTCACTATTATACTATATATCTATTCCCCTAGTGATAAATACATAAAGCAGCTCCAAATCCCACGATCACTAGCAAATTACCTGCTTATGTATGTTTCTTGTAGGAGTTTTAAGAATTCCTCTGGGATATTTCCACAGTAGGATTAAGATATTGAGAGGTATAATTGCAATAATTGGAGTCAGTTGCCTTTCAGAAAGACCTTACTATTTTCCACTCCCATAAGTTCTGCATGAAAGTTCATAGTTGTCTATATTCTTTTCAAAACTTGGCATCATACAAATTTTGTATATATATATATATATATATATATACACACACAAATAGAGATAGAGACTTAGAGTTATATATGGATATATACATATACATATATGGAAATACAAATATAAATATATATACAGAAATATCATGTTTGTATATATAAATATATATAAAATACATGCTTATATGTATGTGTCTTTGTCCCACGATCACCAAGATAATTCTCTATATTTCCTTCCATTTCCTTTAATATTTTCACTTTTATATTCTAGTCTTTCAACTTATTTGAAATACACCTTTTGTTTCAGTCAGACTTCTATTACTGTGATAAAATACCTGAGATAATGAACTTATAAGGAGGAGAGGTTCATTATAGCTTATGGTTTAAGAGGCTAAAGTCCATGGCTGTTGGTCCAGTTGCCTTTGGGCTGGGCATGAAGCAATAGAACATGGCAGAGAGCATGTGCTGGAGGAAACTGTTCATTTTGTGGCAGCCAGGAAACAGAGAAAAGAAGGGCTCAAGGTCCCAATATCCCCTTCAAGGCATGCCCCCAAAGACCTAACTTCCTTCCATTAGGTCCCACCTCTTAAATGTTCAACCACCTCTCCACAGCATCACAGCTAGAGGCCACATCTTTAATACATGGACCTTTGGGGGACACTTCTAAACCATAGCACATTTTTATTTTTCTTTGTTTATTTTTTACTTTTTTCCTCTGTATAAATTAATTTCTTCAAGACCATCTACTAAATAAACCACACTTTGTCTTTCTTCACTCATTTTTGGTGTCAACCTTATATTACAGCAAGTCACGTGTGAATGCTGGACTATTTTTAACTCTCTGGTTCTGTTGGTCAATTTGTTTTTGTCCCAATACCACACTGCTTTAAACTTCTACAGTGTGGTGGCATGTCTTAATACCTGAGGGCTTAAATCCTTGGCTCATTTTCTTTTTTCAAAAATTGACCAAATAACCAATTTGCTTTTCATGAGTAAAGAAATAAAAATGTATACTCTTATATGTAAATAAATTTCAGATGAATATGGCTTAGAAATAATAAAAAATAAAACTTTGCTAAAAATTCGTGAGAATAAATGCACAACAGATTCATTTCTGAGCTCTTCCTAATAAAAGTAGAAATCCAGATGTTCAATAGCATGTAGAAATAATTGACTACATAAAGATTAAAAACTTTTATACAGAATAACATTTCATAAAAAATCAATAGGCAACAATGGAACAAGAAAAATGAATTGCATCCTATACTATTCAAAGATTAAAAACCCAGTTAAAATGAATATAAGAGTAGATAAGAAAAGAGCAAATTTGAAAATGCTAAATATGGAAAGATGTAGAAATTAAAAATTCAGAAAATTCACAGCGTAGTAGTAATTGGCTATAAGTTCATACTCACTAGATATTTTCATTGTGAAAATAAATTTTTAAAAATCCTTAATAATTAAAAATCAAATATGTAACAAAAATTGACAGCTCTTTGTGAACCTTTATTTTTCCATAGAAATATTAAAGTTTGGCAAATTAAAAAATCCCATCCCACTAGAATCTTTGTTGACATTACATTGGATTCAAGAAAAATTCTGTGCAGATTTCACATCTTTAAAATACTACACTGAGCCAGGCATGTTGGCACATACCTGTGATCCCAGTACTTGGGAGATTGAGATAAGAAGATCTGATTCCAGGTTTGAGACCAGCCTCAGCAATTTAGTGAGGCCCTCAGAAACCTAGTGAGATCCTGTTTCAAGATAAAAAATAAAATAGATCTGGGGAGTGTATCTCAGAGGTAGAATCACTCTGAGTTCAATTCCCAGTACTGCAAAAAGAAAAAAAAAACAGGGATGGTGTGTAGCTCAGAGGTAGAACAACCCTGGGTTCAATCCTCAATCCCCAGTACCAAAAAAAGATATTACATTGTGCTATATATTTACTTATTTCTACCTATTTTTTCCTTAAAAGAGTTTATACTTTTTCTTCCTAAAGGTATATTTCATCCTTTATCAGATATTTTATTGTCTTGTTATTACAAATATCTTATTTTCTGTTTTATTTTCTAGTTTGTTTTGAGATATGGAAGAAACTTTTTAACTTTCATAAGTTGATCTTGTAACTGTGCTAAATTATTTATTATAAGTTAATGTGATTTTTTGTTATTTCAAATGCTTACTTTTAAAAAAGAAAACATCTTTATAGTGGCAAAATACATATAACATAATTTATCATTTTAATCATTTTTAATTATACAGTTCAGGGGCAGGAAGTAAATTAATTTTGCTGTGCAACTATAACTACCAACCATCTCTAGAAAGCATCTTGTAAAACTAAAACTGTATACCAACTAAACAATAATCTCCCATTTACTCTTTTTTTTTTTTTGCGGTACTGGGGATTGAACCCAGGGGTGTTCTACCTCCGCGCTACACCCCCGACCCTATTTTTTTATACTTTATTTTGAAACCGTGTCTCACGAAGTTGCGGAGGGCCTCAC
>PVJS01022950.1:0-30060 GCA_004027185.1 Glis glis | reverse complement strand
ACACACACACACACACACACACACACACACATACACACTTTACAACATTAATAGAAAAAAAGTCAAAGTAGAATTTCATATCCAATGAAAACATCTTTTTAAGCGAAAACAACGTGAATAACATTTCTTTCGTGTGTGTGTGTGTGTGTGTGTGTGTGTGTGGTACTGGAGATTGAACTCAAGGGTGTTCTACCTCTGAGCTACACCCCCATCCCCATTTTATTGTTATTTTGAAACAGGGTCTCACTAAGTTGCTGAGAGCCTCACTAAATTGCTGAGGCTGGCTTCAAACCTATGATTTTCTTGTTTCTGCTTACCAAGTACTGGGATTACAGGCATACGCCACCATGCCTGGACTGAAAAACATTTCCAAAAAGCAAAAGATGAGAGAGGATTTATAACAGCAACAACAAACTACAAAAAGTTCTAGCTAAAAGAAATCAACACCAAATGTAAAGTAAGATCTACACAAATAAATAGAAAGCACTAGAAGTAATAGGTATACTAGTAAATATACAACAGTTTTTTATTGCAATTTTAGAATTTCTTTTAACAAATGTAATAATATTTTGTAGGATTTATAACATTTGTGGAAGGAAAATATACAGTAAAAACAGTCACAATGATAGTAATGGGAAAGGATAGTAAGCTATGATATTTCATATAAGTGAAGGAGTATAATTGGATTTGAAGATCAACTGTGATAAGAAAAAATGCAGTGATAATAATAGACAGTATATTTTAAAGAAAGAAATATTATGAGTTAAGAAGGGCATTTCATAATAATAAAGGAATCAATCCGTAACAAATATAAAATGCAAATATACATAATTTCAGCATTTCAAAAAAATCTAAACTAACATAAATGAATAGAGAAATAAATAAAAGTATAATTCCTTTTTGGTAACTAATAGGAAAAAATCAAAAATTGATAAATATACAGAAGGCTTAAACAACACTATAACTCACATTGTCATTGATATTTATAGAACACTATACCTTGAAATAGGAATAAATATATTGATATCAAGTGCATATAGAATACTGAATTAGCAAAACCATGGGCAGCCCTGATTTAAATAATCTGTAAAGGATATCATACAGAGTATATTTTATCACATTGTATTATATTAAAAATTAATATTAGAAATTTATCTGAAAAATTCCTCAAACATTTGAAAATTAAACAACATCCCTTTTTTAAAATCCATGAGTTAGGGCTGGACATGGTGGTACATGTCTGTAATCCCATCCCTTGGAGGCTGAGACAAGAGGATCACAGGTTCGAGGCCAGGCACACCACTTAGAAAGATCCAGTTTCAAAATAATAAAAAAATTAAAAAGGGCTGGGGTGGGGGGTAGCTCAGAGATATAATGCCCCTGTTTCAATCCTAAGATCCCCCCCAAAAAAAATCCATGGGTTAATAGAGATATTATAGGGAAATCAGAAAGTATTTTGAACTAAACAAAAAAATCAGCACAACATATTGATATTTCTGGTATGCAACTAAAGCAATACTGAAGTCATGAGATGGTAGTAATAAAAATAACTGAAAACTAATAAGATAGAAAAACAATAGGGAAAATCAATAACATAAAAATAAATATTTATAAAGACCAATAAAATTGATAAAACCAAGTTAGACTAGTTAAGAAAAACCAGACCTACAGAATTAAGGTTTTAGCATTATGATCTCATTTACCCGTAATTGTCTCCTTAAAGCTCCTGTCTCTAAATGAAGTCACATTAATGGCTAATACTTCAACATAGTTTAATAATAGAAGCATTAGTAGGAAATTCTCCTGAAAGTAAACTCCAAATCCATGAGTATTTACCTATGAGTTATACCAAATATTAATGTAGCAGATCATTTAAGTATTAAACATACATTCAAAAAGAACAGGAAATGAGTATTTTCCCAATCATTTTATTAGAAGAGCAAACCTTTATATCAAAACCAGATAGAAATATTGTGAGAAGGAAAAGTACAGATCAGTCTCCCTCATGAATACCATTAAAAAGAATCTAAAAAGATGTTGGCAAAATAAATTCAATGTACTACAAAAAGATAATGCAAAGTGACTGGATTCGTCTCTAACAATTTTAAAGTAGATCTAAACACATGAAACTACTTGACCCTCTAGAGTATATGTAGAATAAGTACTATAAAAATATCAATTCTTCTAAACTTTAACTATAATTACAAACTAATTCAAATCAAAATAATAATATATTATGTTATGATAATCTAATTATCTGATTTTCATTCTTTAAAATTTATATGAAAAAAAATTACCCAAAATGGTCAAGATATATTTACTGAAGAATAATGGGCTGATATTTACCTATCACGAATTAATATTTGGTTTAAGGTATAGTAATTACATTAGTTCAAGTATGAAAAATTAAGCAATAGAAAAGAATAAAGGACTCAGAAAGAGAGCCAGCCATGAACTTATGCCTGTAGAAGGAGTATTGTAGATTGCTGTATAGTGGGGAAAAAAAATCACTCAAAAACATAAGAATAAACATGAATAACTTTTTACCTCATCCCATAAAAATCCATTCTCGTTGAATTAAAGATTTAGTGTAAATGTAAAGGATAATTTAAAAATCATTGTATATGAAACCATATGAAAATACTTGTATGATTTTTGTTGAGGAAGGAGTTTATAGATAAGCCAAATAATTAACTGTATAGAAAAAGATTGGATATAAGGATTAAAGCTGGCAGAATAGAGGTCAGTGCTCTGCAGGGTTTCACAGGTTCACAACCAGCAGAGCAAAAGTGGTGTCTGTGGGGAATTAAATCCCAAACAGCAGGTCACAGGTTCTGAATGGAACTTCATAGTCTCTGGCCAGGCTCAGTTTGGGCCTGGAGAGCGCAGTGGCCTGCAGCGGATCAGAAACCCCTGTTTTCCTGCACCGACTAACAACTGTATCTTGTTAAAGAGGTTCTGGGAAACAAACTCAAAAGTCTGATTCGTTGAGGCAAATACATACCCCCAGCATAGGCCTTATTATAAATGTATAACAAATAGACATAGGACTCTCACACAAAGAGGAAGAGGATGCCAAGACCACAAAATACAAACCTGAGAATTCTGATCTGCAAACATGAGAATGAAGACCAATGAGAAAACAATAAACCCCCACAACTCAACAAGGGAGATCACCAATACTGAGCTGCAGAAAGTGCTAGAAGGAGAATTTAGAATTTTGATTTTCAATATGATCAAGGCCCTCAGAAATAAAATCAGAGAAATATAGGAAATGAAAGCATATATAAACAGAGAAATGGAGGCCCCAAGTAAGAACCAAAAAGAGGCTTTGCATAAAATGAAGGAAACAGTAAATGAATTAAAGACCTCAATAGAAACCACCTCTGGAAGAATAGACAATAGGGAAAATAGAGTCCCATTCTTGGAAGATAGCTCATTCAAAACTGACCACACAGTCAACAATATAGAGAAGACATTGTGACTGAACAGCCAGAACATCCAAGAAATATAGAAAAATATGAAATGACCTAACTTATGGATAATAGGCATTGAAGAAGGAAAAGAAGTACAAACCAAGAGCATTAGGAACCTCTTAAGAGAAATAATATCAGAGAATTTCCCAAACATAATAAAAGAGTTGGACATCCATGTACAGGAGACATTCAGAACACCAACAAGACAAGAACAAAGAAGAACTTCTCCACTCCACATAATAATCAAAATGATAATAATCAAAGTGACTAACATAGAGGTCAAGGAAAAAATCTTAAATGCATTGAGAACAAAATAATGGATACATTCAGGAGGAAAACAATAAGAATCAATCTGGACATCTCAATCCAAGTCATAAAAGCTAGGAGGGATTGGTATGATGTACTCCAAACACTGAAAGAAAAACTTATGTCAAAGACTTATATATTCAGAAAAGATAACATTCAAGTTTGATGGAAATATAAAAACCTTCCAAGAGTAGCAGAAACTAAAATATTGATGACTACAGCCAGGCGTGGTGGCACACACTTGTAGTCCCAGTACTTGGGAGGCTGAAACCGGAGGATCCGGATTCGTGGCCAGTCTTGGCTAATTAGTGAGCCAGCCTCCGCAACTTTGTGAGACCTGGTTTCAAAATAAAGGATAAAAAATAGGGCCGGTGGTGTAGCTCTGAGGTAGAACGCCCCTGGGTTCAATCCCCGGTACCGTGCAAAAAAAAAAAAAATTGATGACTACCAAGCTAGCACTAGAGAAAATATTTAAAGAAATAAAACACAAAGAAGAATATAGAAATAAATACTAGAACCAGAGGAAGGGTGAATTCTACTAGATGGGCAACTAAATGAAGGAGAAATAACACTATATCAAACAGAAAATATAACTCAAAATGCCAGGAAACAAAAATCATCTCTCAATAATAACATTGAATGTCAAAGGTCTAAACTCTACAATTAAAAGGCATCAGCTGGCAATGTGAATTAAAGAACATAATCTAACTATATTCTGCTTACAATAAACTCATTTTACAGGCAAATATATCCACAGGCTAAAGGTGCAAGGATGAAAAAAGATATACCATGCAAATGGAGACCAAAAACATGTAGGAATAGCAACTCATATCCAACAAAGCAGACTTTAAGCTAAAACTTATCCAAAGAGACAAAGTGGATCACTTCTTACTAATAAATGGAACAATCCAACAAAAAGATGTAATGATAGTAAACATTTATTGCCCAAATGTGGGTTCACCCACTTATATAAAACAAAATCTTTGGGACATTAGGTCTCAAATAGACTCAAATACAATAATATTGGGAGACACCACTCACAGCACTAGATCAATCTTCCAGGCAGAAGATGAGCAAAGACTCTTCAGTTCTAAAGAACACTATAACCCAAATGGACCTAATAGACATATACAGAATATTCCAACCAACAACAGCTGACTACACACTCTTTTCAGCTGCTTATGGAACCTTCTCCAAAATATATCACATTCTTGGCCAGAAACCATGTACCAGCAAATTCGAAAAAATGAATTAGAATTCCTTGCATCTTTTTATATCATAATAGAATGAAAGTAAAAATCAACAGGAGGAAGACCACAATAAATTACATAAATACATGGAGATTGAATGATACACTTTTGAATGAGGACTGAATCATAGAAGAAATAAAATCGAAAATAGAGACATAACATACCAAAGTCTATGGGACATTTCAAAGGAAGTTTTAAGAGAAAAATTTATAGCACTGAGTGCCCAGCAAATAAGCAACCTAATGACACATCTCAAGAACCTCAAAAAACAGTAACAGATTAACCCTAAAGCAAGTAGAAAGCAGGAGATAATTAAAATCAGAGCAAAAGTCAATGAAATATAGAACAAAAAAATATAAAAGATCAACAAAACAAACAGCTGGTTCTTTGAAAATATAATAACAAAATTGATAAACCCTTAGCCAACCTAACCAAAAAGAAGAGAGAATCAACCCAAATTATTAAAATCAGAAATGAAAAAGAAGATATCACCATAGACAGTGGGGAAATCCAGAATTTCATCTAAAACTATTTTGAAAATTTATAGTCCAACAAACTGGAAAACATAGAAGAAATCAACAAATTTCTCGACATAGACAATCTACCTAAATTGAACCAAGAGGATATAGAAAACCTAAACTGGCCAATAACAAGCAAATAGATAGAACCAGCAATAAAAAGCCTTCCAACAAAGAAAACTCTAAGCCGGGCGTGGTGGCGCACGCTTGTAATCCCAGTACTTTGGGAGGCAGAGACCGGAGGATCCGGGTCCATGGCCAGCTTCAGTTCTCTCCCTGTCTCTCTCTTTCTGTCTCTCTCTCTCTCTCCTTAGTGAGGCCCTCCGCAACTTCATGAGACCCGGTTTCAAAATAAAGTATAAAAAATAGGGCCGGGGGCGTAGCGCGGAAGTAGAACGCCCCTGCGTTCAATCCCCGTAACCACAAAAAAAAAAAAGAAAACTCTAGCTCAGAAGGATTCTCAGCTGGATTCTACAAAACCTTTACAGAAGAACTAAACCCAATATTTCACAAGTTATTCCGTGAAATCAAAAGAGATGGAATCCTTCCAAACTTCTATGAGGCTAATATCACCTTAATATCAAAACCAAATAACAATTCCTCAAGACAATTACAGAACAATACCCTTGATGAAAATAGAGGCAAAAATTCTAAACAAAATACTAGCAATATGCATTCAAAAGCAAATTAAGGAAAATTTGCACCATGACCAAGTTGGTTTCATTCCAGGGATGCAAGGCTGGTTCAACATATGCAAATGTGTTGAATGCATGCATGCCATTCACTGCATAAATAGAACTAAGGACAAAAACCACATGATCATCTCAATAGATGCTGAAAAAGCATTTGACAAAACCCAACACCCATTCATGTTAAAAAACACTGCAGAAAATCAGAATAGAAGGAACTTACCCCGACATCATTAAGGCAATATACAATAAACCCCAAGCCAAACATCATATTGGCCGGAGAAAAACTGTGGGAATTCCTTTTAAAATTAGGACCAAGAAAAGGATGCCCACTATCACCACTCCTTTTCAATATAATACTCAAGACTCTAGCCAGAGCGATAAAGCAAGAGAAGGATATCTGTTTTGTTTAAGGTTCACTAGAATAACAGAACACATATATGAAAAAGGGGATTTACTAAATCAGTTTATAGTTCAAAGTAGTGTAGTCCCAGGTTTCCAACTGCATGAGTAGAGCCAGAGGAACCAGCAACTGGTTGTGTGGTCCAAGAGCTGGAATCTCAGAATCAGAGCAACCACTAATTCAGCCCCAGTCCAAGATGGAAAGGCTTGGAAACTCTCTGGAGAAACGATGGTAAAGATCCAGTTTGAAGAGCTGAAGATGGATATCTCAGATGAGAGCCGATACACTTTTTTCAGGAAGAACCATGCATGCCTTCATGCCGCTTTCTTCTTCTTTTATTCAGGTTCTGCGCCTATCAGAACCTTGATGCCTACATTCAGGGCAGGACTTCCCTTCAATCTGCTGTTACATAAACCAATCATCTCATCAACACACCCAAAGCCACACATCTTAGGTTTTTCATGATCCAGTCAAGTTGACAATACAGACCAACTATCACAATATCAAAGGAATTCAAATAGTAAAAGAACAACTGAAATTATCTCTTATTTGCAGATGACATGATCCTATATTTAGAATGCCCAAAAAACTCAACCAAAAGATTTCTACAGCTGATTAACAAAGTCAGCAAAGTAGCAGTATACAAAATCAATCTAAAAAATCAGTAGCTTTTATATATGCCAACCATGAATCTACTGAAAAAGAAATCCTGAAAACAATCCCATTCTCAATAACCTCAAAAACAACAGAATACCCAGGAATAAATCTAATCCAAGGAGGTAAAAGACCTCTACAATGAAAATTATAAAACACTAAGGAAAGAAATTGAAGAACTTGGAAGATGGAAAGATTTCCCATGCTCTTGGATAGGCAGGATAAATATTGTCAAAATGGCCATTCTACCTAAAGTAATGTACAGAGTCAATGCAATCCTTATGAAAATACCAATATCATTCTTCACAGACCTAGAAAAATCAGTCATAAGTTTCATATGGAGAAACAAAAGACCCAGAATAGTCAAAGCAATTCTCAGCAATAAGAACCATGCAGGAGACATCACAATTCCTGATATCAAATTATACTACAGAGCAATAGTAATAAAAACAAAAGCATGGTATTGGCACAAAAACAGACACATAGACCAGTGGAAGAGAATAGAAGATACAGAGACAAATCCACATACTTATAGCCAATTAATTTTTTACAAAAGTGCCAAACATATATGTTGGAGAAAAGACAGCCTTTTCAACAAATGGTGTTGGGAAAACTGGTTATCCAATTGTAGAAAAATGAAATTAAATCCCTCCCTCTCACCCTGCACAAGAGTCAGCTCAGGATGGATCAAAGACCTGGAAATTATACCAGAGACTGAATTTACTAGAGGAGGGCATAGGTCCAACACTCCAACATATAGGCACAGGTAGAAACCTCCTCAATAAGACCCTCCAAACTCAGGAAATTAAAACAAGAATTAATAGATGGGATGGCATAAAACTAAAAAGTTTCTGCACATCAAAGGCAACCATCAAGAGTCTAAAGAGGGAGCATACAGAATGGGAGATCTTTGTCAGCTATTCCTCTGATAGAGGACTAATATCTAGAATATACAAAATAATTAAAATACTTAACACTAAAAAAACCCACTTAAGAAATGGGCTATTGAACTAATTAGACACTTCACAAAAGAAATACAAATGACCAATAAATACATGAAAAAATGTTCAACATCATTAGCAATCAGGAAGATGCAAATCAAAACTACACTGAGATTCCATCAAAACCCAATCAGAATGGCAATCATCAAGAACTCAAACAATAATAAATGCTGACGAGGTTGTAGGGAAATAGGAACTCTCCTACACTGTTGGTGGGATTGCAAATTAGTGAAGCCACTATGGAGATGAGTGTGGAGATTCCTCAGAAAATTGGGAATGGATCCACCATCAGATTGAGCTATACCACTCCTGGGTATCTTTCCAAAGGGACTAAAATCAGAATATTACAGCGATACATGCATATCTATGTTTATAGCAGCATATTTCACAATATCCAAATTATGGAACCAACCTAGGTGTCCATCAACAGATGAATGGATTACAAAATTATGGGATATCCACACAATGGAATTCTACTCAGCAATAAAGAAGAAAAAAATTATGTAATTTGCAGGAAAATGGATGGACCTGGAGAACATTATGTTAAGTGAGATTAGCCAGTCACAGAAAGAGAATGGTCATATGTTTTCTCTCATAGGTGGAAGCTAGGGAGTAATAGGGATACCAGAGAGACTTCAGATAATGGAGGAGAAACTCCAGTAGAGACAGGGAGGTGGTCTAGGGAAAGGGAAGGGGCAGGGTAGAGGGAGAACAAATGAAGGAATCACTTCCATTGACATTATGAACATATGTGAGAATACCAATGTCAATCTCAATATCCTCTATGGGGAAGGGGGGAGTGGGGAGGGAGCTGGGGGAGAGTCCACCAAGGGCTATGTGCATGTATGTCATTATCACTATGAATCGCATTATGATGTGAAACTATAATGCACCAATAAAAGTATAAAATGAATGAAGGAAGGAATAAATAGATGAATTAAAAATAAATATAAATAAATAAAAACACAGAGAATTTGGAAGAGAAATTGCCACAATATTAACATTGTTTATCTCCATATAAAGAATCTGTTGTCTTTGTTTCATTTATCCTATGCATTTTTTCTAACTTTTCTGTAATGAGTGCTTTATGAGAGGACTTTTGGCTTGCTGAAGATGATGGCTACTACCTTTGTCTCAGTTTCACCGTATTTCCTTCCAATATAATAATGAATAACAAGAAAGAAAAAATTACACACAAATCACAGTTTTGGAAGAACTTCTGCCTCTCATTAGGAGACCTACAGAGGTGGAATGAGCATCTTTCCCACCCTTAAAACTGTGAAGAACTGAGCTAACTTAAAATTCAAAAACTTTTTCACAACCATTGGAAAAGTAAAGTTACAAATCAAGCAACCATCCAAGTCTGAAGACAGAAGGAAGAAAAGCACACACTCATTTACCTGGATTGGATGCAAACAAACACTAGAAGAATAGCTGAGGGCTCATTAACTTTTTGGTAGTATTTGTACACACTCACCTAAAATATCAGAAAGAGTTCTAGGAAAAATTCCATTATATTGCATATCTGGATCTGGAGCAACAACCATGTAGAAGCATGCTATTTCCCATGACCTCTTTCCCTCTACCTCCCCTGCACTCTGAGCACACCCTCAGGGCATAGGTGAATATCCACTGCGGTTAATGAGAGGGGCAACTACAAACGCCTCTTAAGGCAAAGACAGAACTGTATACACCGAACCATGGGGAGGGAGAAGGACTGACAAGACCAGGCACTCAAGACCCAAAAATATGATAATATTCTAGGACTGGATAAACAAATATGCTGTGAATAATAAGAACCAAGTTCTCAATTCTCAATGTTGGAAAATTACAAATAAGGAAAAGCATTAGAGGTATTAGTATAAGTGTGTAGTTTTTAATATATATATACAGATATACATAGGTAAAGAGGTGTGTGTGTGTGTGTGTGTGTGTGTGTGTGTGTGTGTGTGTGTTGTAGTAGTAGCAGGTTTGTCTTTTGAGAGGTTCTAGAAACAATGGCAGTTCAGTAGCAATGAGTACATCCATTTCTTGGTTTCTAAATGTCATTCCCCAATCAAAGGAACTAAGGTTCCATGAAAAATTGTCTGATGTTAGGACCAGAGAAAACAAAACAAAACAACAACAACAACAAAAATACAGTACCTTGTACAAAGCTTGTAGTACCAGAAAGAGAAAGTTCAAAATATGATGACAGCCTGCTAAGAGGCTATATGAAAAAACTTGAAGGCATTCCCATAAGCTAAATTTTGGACAATTTGAGCAACAAAATTAATAATGACAGTAATAGATTAGAATGCATAAGTAAAATGAATACTCATGAGTCCTTACTGACATAAATACTTGTCTTGTACCTATAATTCACATTCCTCACCTAGAAGGGACTCATAATTTATCCTCTCTTTGGTTTAATTAGGTAAAGGATGCCTTTGTTGGCTTTTTAAAGAACTTAAGGTCTTGTAGCATTTTTAAATATTGCTTGACTAAGCCCTAGCCAGTCACCGTCTGTCTTCAAAATAAATTGCCTGCTAGAATGAAATTTCTAGAAGATGAGTAGGTGTTCTGTCCAAAAAAAAAACTGACACATAATATATATGCAATAAATACTTACTAAATAAGTGAATGCATGGAGTTAGAAAAGAATGAATGAAATATAAAATTTCCCGTCTAATGTACTACTAATAAAATTACTTTAAAATTCACAAGAAAAATATGCAAGATAAAACGCATTGATGAAAAAGTAAAATGCCAAACAAATGGTCATTTTTAATAAGAATATAGAATTCTAGTATTGATTTAACTAAAAATTAACCTTTCTCTATGTTTAGCAGAAGTCAATAGGTCAATCCACATATTGTTTACTATCTGCAACTGAAAAGACACTAGCATAAAGAAATGCTTTTGAAAAACTGGCATACAATTCTACAATTTGAGAAACTAATTACCATTGTTCCAGAAAATGTTTTATAAAATACTTTGGTGATTTATTACTTAGTAGAAAATTTAGTAATCTATTTTATTTTAATGTATTTATTAAATTTCTTAAGAAATTTTAATAAATCATCTACTCCCACATTCGGCCATCAGCTGCATCATGCCATATTTTAGATTAGTCCTAATTATGTCCAGAAAAAGAGATATCTTACATTCTTTAAGAAACCACTTTGATATTCAGCCTGGAGCTCAAGATTTCTTTAAAGCATTTTTCAAATTTTCTAATTACATTAATTGAACTGTAAAAATAAACTTATACATTACTTTCACAAAGGTAACAAAAAAAAAGGAAATACATTTTATTTCTCAAAGACCCGCCTTAAGATAGTTGTCCATCCTTTCTTCCCTTGCCTTCCAACTAATACAAAACATTTCCAGACCTTAACCACTGTTTCGCACCTGTAAAATACAGTCTTGCATGGAGAGTAGAAGGGGAATTCAGCTGACAGGATTAATAGAGTCCTCAGTGTGGAGGATTTTGTTGATGGAGAAAACTGAATTCTTCCCCGTCTGGTCAGTGCAGCAAATTAGAATGGTGTTGAAATTATATCTGTCTTGTCATCTCCCTGGCAGGACACCTCTTGATAGGGCCTTCTGCTCCTCCCCTTTCTTGGCAGCCTCTTCCTTTGGGATGTCTGGAAATAATGGAACTTTCAAGACTAAATAATGGCGCCTGGCAGAGCTTCTGTAGCTCTGACTTGAAGATCTAAATCACATGTTTGCATCAAGTCACTTAAAGTAAACTTGAAGCACTTGAGTTGAAGCCTGACACACAACCGCTCAGCAACAGAGTTCAGCTTTGTTGGCTTTCTTGGTGATAGCAACTTCATGTAGAAAACAGGATTGCAAGTATTTTGTTAAATATATCCTGTTGCTTTTAGAGCTCAGGCTGCTTCACACTTTAGGTAAAAAAAACAGATAAAATATACAAACAGATGATTCGTATCCATCATTGGAACCACATGCATGGTTTTTTAGTAGGGCAAAGGATAAGGATCCGCCAGTGTCTGCTTTTGCTCTGTCCTTCCCAGGCCTGATGGAAGCAGTCTCTCTCTCTCTCTCTCTCTCACTCTCTCTCTCTCTCTCTCTCTCTCTCTCTCTCTCTCTCTCTCTTCTTCCACCCCATCAGAGGGAACATCAGGCCTTTGACTCCACAGCAAACTCCTGGTTGTAAGTAGCTCCACAAGGCACAGAGCAAAATAGGGATGGGTTTTGGACTTTTCAAAGTCAGTATAATTCATGTAGCATTCCCAAATACATGTTCTGTGAGTGTTCAGCCTCTCCAAGAGAAATTTTATACATCCCTAGACGAGGCCTACATTTTATTACTAGTGTTTTTCCGAGGCAACGGATTTGAGTAATGCCATTTCTGTAAGCACTTGAAGAACTTCATTAAAGACTTGCTGTTGTTGGTTTTATTTTCAACTTGAAAAAAAATATATGGCTGTACAAAGTGAAACTCAGAAGCATTATGCTGAGTAAAAGAAGCCTTATGCAAAAGGAGTATGTGTTGAATGAATCCATTTATATGAAGGTTCACAAGAGGGAAACTAATCAATGGCTAAGTATTTGTAAAGTCGTTCAAGTGGGAATAAGATGTACATTTTGATTTATTTTTAAATGTCTTCATTTGAAATTCATCGGATGCAATAGCTAATACTCAGAAACGATGCCTATTAGCAGATAAAATTATATTTCTCGGCTCTGAGGTAACAAGTCATTTCTATTGAAAAAAAATTTAACATTCTTTATTGCAGTAAAGTACACATAACATAAAATTTACCATTAGAGTTAAACTGTGCAATTCTGCGGCATTAAATACATTCACAATTTTGTGTAAACATCACCAATATATGGCTCCAGAGCTTTTTCATCATACCAACGGGAAATTCTATAACCATTCCTCATTTTTCTTTCTTCACAGCATTATTTTTAAATGTATCTTTTCTTTCCCTCATTCATTTGTTAAATAACATTTTAAGTGCTTCCCAAGTCCTAGCACTGAGGTGAATGAGGAAATGCAGTCCTGCCCAGGACCAACACTCCAGGTACCACCCTCTGAGTGACTCCTTCCCTGCCTGGCCCCAAGGCTGAGTTAGTATGCAAAGGTGCAGAAGCACGTTGAAAAGTTCAGGCACTTGCAAAGAGTATAATCGGTGCAAATTATTTGTTTTCAGGCAACACTTTGAAACATTCTTCCTTTAGAAGGTGGATTTTATAAACTCAGACTTTCATAAAATGTTTTTTAGTGGACTTTGAAAGAAAGACTTTGAAGTGTTTTGACAAATTATTTTGTGGCATCAGCAGAAGAAAGGAAATCAGGAACTTTTGATTCTATTCCTGTGAACTGGGGACTTCCTGAGCCGGTTTAGGCAAATCACTTACTGTTTGCTGTGTTACTTTTTAGGGCATTCTTATTTCTCAGAATGAGTAAAGCAGTAAAATCTTCTTGGGCGGAATGATGTAAAGAATATACATTGCGAATTTTATGAAACAAGTGTGATAACCTACTTTCTGAATGACTAATCACTCAGCCTTTCTCAACTTGACCTTTTTGCATGGCCTCGTAGGCATCCTTTCAAATCATGTTTGAAAGACCAACATTTGGAAAATACTGATCATAATCACAAACAAACTACATGTATTTTTAATGAGAAAGAAGCTGATCACATAGTAGGCACATTCATATGCAAGGGTAGGAGAAACATCTGAACACACACACACACACACACACACACACACACACACACACACACACTTTTTCCTTGGGTTTTCCAGTTTAGTCCCAAATTCCAATATCAAGTCCCTCCCCTTGACAAATAACTTCACTTCACATATGTTTCTTTCTCTGGACTACTCATTCTCATATTTTCTATCCATACTAGCATACATTTATATATTCTCTAGTTTTCCATAGTTTCTTTACAGGGCAATCTGGGAATAAGTACAAAAATTAAAATTAAATCAATTTATGCCTTGATCTGCAATGCTCATAACATACTTAAAATATTGCATACAAGTAGGAAAATAGATTTAAAATTTTTGTTGCAACAGTTTAATAGAAAAACAAAAAACATGAATAACAAGACTATAATCATCTATGTATATCCATACAATATTTGATATAGCCATATAATGAGAACTAAACAGGCTATATACTGGTATATTTTTATGGAGCTCATTTATTAAATTATCAAATAATTATTGAGCACCAACTATCTTCCAGGTAGTAGTAGTGGTACTGAACAAAATAACGTTCCTATCCTCTAGAAGTAATACATGAACAATAAACAAACTAATATATTAGGGGGGTAATAAGTTCTTGGGAGAATCATAAAAATTTGAAAAGGTATATTTCTATGTGGTGATGACTCAGGGATCAGTTCTCTTGGAGTTTCTAGCAGGTGTCAAGGAAGGCCAAGAGTAGAATGGAGGATCACACACAGATTCTTACATGCTTCCACAGGGCACTTCTGTCTACATCGTATTGACCAAAGCAGAGCACATGGAGTCACCCAATTCCAAGATGGGAAGGAAATTGTCCTTGTCAATATTCTCACTGCTGTGATCCAATAAGCCTGACCACACACAACTTAGAGGAAGGAAGATTTATTTGCACATAGTTTCAGAGATTTCAGAGTTTTAATCCATATCAGGCCAGGTCAGCTGAGCTCAGGGCATGGTGGGAAGCAGAGAGAAGGAGAGAGCAGGGGCTCTGCTCTCACATCAAGGAGGCCGAGAGCAAGAGAGAAAGCAAAGGGAGGAAGGACCATATATAATCCTCAAGGCCATGACTCCAAGGACCCCTCCTCAACCAAGCCCCACCTCCAACATGGCTACCTACTCTCCGTGAGGTCCCCGAGAACATTAGAAATCCAATCCATTACAGAAATACAGTCGCCATCCAAACCCCAATTCCAACCCTAGGCCACAACAGAGAAGAAAATCCAAAACTTGAATGAGGAGGGCTAATGTCTACACAGGCTTATGCTGCTGTTAATCAAGTCCTCTCTCTTAGGTTGACATGCGCACTTCAGCAGGGATGTGAAGACAATGGGAGAACTCCCCCTGTGGACATCTGAGGGAAGAGCATCCTGGCCGATATGGTATGGCACTGATTGGAATGAATTAGACCTGGCCTATTTCAGGAGAGCAAGGAAGCTGGGCTGATTGAATGGTGCGGAAGATAATGGTGAAGATCTCAAGATAATGCCTTAGGAGCAGTACAGAGCCAACCCCAAAGAGCCTCTTGGGCAAAGGACTGTAAGGATTTGGCTTTAGTGCTAAGGGAAATGGGTGAAAAGCAAGAGAATGTCAGGATTTTTTATTGTTTCTTTAAAAAATCATTTCATCTAATGCAAGGGAAAAAAAAACTAGAGGCAGGAGGCAAAAGTGGATGTGAGGAGACAAATTAGAAAGTGATTTGCAATAATTCAGAAAAGATAATGGTGCTTGGGGGATACGATAATGGCACACAAGGACTGGAAGTGGTTAGATTCTGTATATATTTTAAGAGACCACACACTAGGAGGAAAATATGAGGAGAAAAAAAAGGTGTTAAATACTATATATAGTATTGTACAAAGGGACAAGTCTATTGATGGGCAGGAGATATTTACTTTTATTTTATATTGTTCTATTTATCTTTCTTAATTTCCATTAGCATTCATAACTTTTAAAAACCAACACTAAAAAAACTAGAAAATGTGGCCTTTGAATGTACATGCTGTCAAAAAAGGATTTAAAAATAGTAGAAACTGGAGTCAGAATATCGAAGAGATCTACTTACATTGCATATAGACCATATTTTTCTATGAAAGTTCACTCAAGTTTTAGAGAACGACATCATAAATTATCAATTTGGATCTTCATAACAACACACAAACCCCTATAGGAAATTTATTCACTTGAACATTGATTCATTCATTCAACATATTACTAGGTATTTTACCATAAGTGTGTGATTATATCAGAGATTCAAGGGAAAATAAGATGAAAACAGGAAGAGGCAGCAAGTCCAGTGAAGTAAACACAGTTCAAGAACATCGCTGCTTTCAAAAACTAAAAAAGAATATTGTGTCAAATGACACAAACAGGAGTAAAATTAAGAACTCAGAAGCAACCAGTTCACTGTATTCAGCATTTAAAACTCTGACCAGATAATTGTGTCAGGTTTGGGGTACAAACTACAGACAGAGAAGAAACTATGGAGACTTTTCAGGGCAGAACCACAAATGAAAGGATTAGAAAGTAATGTTTATGAGAAAAGGCTACAGAAAGGGGATTAATTCAGCTTGCAAAAGAGGATATGAATAGTGGCATAATATTAACCTTTAAAATAACCGAGGGTTTTGAAGATCCTGGCTGACTCTTTTCTACCTCAACTGAGAAAAGAAAAATGAGGAAATGGTTTGAAGCTGCAACATCAAGTCAGACACAAGTAAAAAGTGAGGGTGGTTAGACACTGGCATGAAGTCAATGGCATTTCTTTCTCAGGGGGCTTGGTCTCTAAAAAGAAGATCGATTTTCATCTGCTTAAATGACTTCCCAAATCCCCTTCATCCTTCTGATTCTCTCTCTGGAGAAAGGGATTCCTTGACCTGGCTTAGCAATCCATTCCTAAGCCAAATAGCCTTCAGGTCAGGAAGCTCTCTCGTATAATTCACCTAAATAGATCCGGCTTCGACTTGAATCCATTTCCTCCCGCTCTGTCCTGGGTGGAAAGAAAGAAGCATTTGTCATGGAGCTACATTTCCGGACATTTCAAATCATTCAAGACAGCAATTTGGTGCTCTAGGTTTCCTCTCTCCATGCTAAATGATTTCAATTCCATCAATACATCGAAAATATTGCCCGCCTTTTAATCCAGTTCATTACTGCATCGATCACAGCGCCTCGATTTACAGCAGTGTATTGAAACCCTTCCAGGATCTCTCTGTTCTTCATGTCTCCTCTATGTAAGGGAACACGTTTTGATTAAGGATCTGTATCCTCGGTCCTCTGTGATATAGAGAGATGCAGAAGGGAATCATGTTTCTCAGCCTTGGAAGATGAATCATCTGTTCAGCTCCGTCTTCCACTGTAATTGTCCACAGTGGGGAGGTCAGATCTTGGATTGGATTGTCTCTTCTACTTCCTAAAACTTACATGTTTGTGGTTCCCCAGTATATTCATCAAGAAATCTTTTTTTTTTTTTTGCTACAAATGCCAAAATATCAATTTGAAACAGCTTAGAACAAAAGAGGGAAATTATGTGACTGAAAAGTCAGAGAGGCAAGTGTGCAGATGAGCCCCAGCAATTAGAATAAACTAAACCTGACCAGACTTTTCCTCTTTGTCACTTGACTCTGCTGCTTTCTGCACATCAACTTCGATTTTAAGATTTTTAATTATTAACTATCAGATAAATTTGCCCCTTCTTCTCTATTAACTCAACAACCAAAAATCTGTTCCTAATTATCTCTACCCAGACTAATGCAAATTCCTCCTAAGAGGTTCCTCTGCCCTCAGTTTATTCCTCCGTATCCATTTAAAATGTAAGTTGCATCACGTGCCTTCTTTGGTTAGAAACCTCCAAAAGCTTACGGAATAAAAATCCAAAATTCGACAGTATTCAAGACCTTTAATGATTAGCATCCTTCAAATTTCTCTAGCTTTAACCTCTTCTTACAATTTAACTACTCTAAATTACTTACATTTTTCTGTATCTGCAGCAGCATTTTAAAAACTCAGGACTGTTGCTCCTATCACTTTATTCTGGGATGCTCTTCTCTGTATTGTCTACCAGTTTATTTATTATTATTGTTATTATTATTATCATTATTATTATTATTATTATTATTCAAGATGCAACTCAAATTGGACACCTTCTTTTAATGCCTCTACTCAGAATTAATCATTACTGTGGAAGGGTTGGTTGTGTAGTGTAATAATAAGATTAATTATTATAAATTATTAGATAATTAATTATCACATTATTTTTTGACAGTTGGTCATCCTTGTGAGATCATGAACTCTTTCTGGGAGCAGAGTGGATATCCTTTGCATTCTCAAATCTCACCCCATCATACCAAAATATGTGGACACAGTGCCCCCTTTTTGTTTTTTAATGTTTAATTGGCACATAGTAATTTTATATATTTATGGGGTATAGCATGACATTTCAATACATGTATACAATGTGTAATAATGGAATAAGGGTAATTAGCATATCCACTACCTCAGATATTTGTCATTTCTTTGTTGGGAACATATTCAGAATCTATTCTTTAAGGCATGCTGAAACAGTCAATTAATTGTTGCCAATCATGGCTATCCTACTTTGCTATAGAACATTCCTCCTATCCAACTGTTCCCATTAACAATCCACTTTCTTTTTTTTTTTTTTTTTGCGGTACTGGGGATTGAATGCAGGGGCGTTCTACCTCCACACTACGCCCCCGGCCCTATTTTTTATACTTTATTTTGAAACCAGGTGTCACAAAGTTGCAGAGGGCCTCACTAAGTAGAGAGAGAGAGAGACAGGGAGAGAAAGAAAGAGAGCTGAGGCTGACCGCGAACCCGGATCCTCCAGTCTCCACCTCCCAAAGTACTGGGATTACAAGCGTGCGCCACCACGCCCGGCCAACAATCCACTTTCCATCCATCCTTCCTCCCAAACTTTCACATGCTCTGGTAATCTCTATTCTACTCTCGACTTGTAATGAGATCAACATTGCAGCTTCCACTTGTGAGATTATTCAGTATTTGTCTTTCAGTGATTCATTTCACTTAATACAATGTCCTCCAATTCTATCCATGTTGCTGCAAATGGTAGAATTTCATTCTCTTAATGGCCAAATAATATTCTGCTATACATACATGTATCACATTTTCATTCTCTAACATATATTCTTGTTGCCTTTGTCAAAAATCAGTTGACTACAAATACTTGATTTTATTTCTGGGTTCTTTATTATGTTCCATTGGTCTTTGTGTCTATTTTTATGCCAGAACCATGCTATTTTGGTTACTAGTGCTTTGTAGTATGTTTTAAGCTCAGATATTGTGATGCTTCTAGATTTGTTCTTTTTGCTCAAGATTGGCTGTTCAGGATTTTTTGTGATTCCATACAAATTTAAGACCTTTTTTTTTTCTGTTTCCATGAAGAATGTCACTGCTATTTTGATAGAAATTGCTTTGAATCTTTAGATCATTTGGGCTATTATGGACATTTTGACAATACTAAACAGTGGAAGTGGGGTGCCCATCAGTTTCTGATAGCTACAAGGAGTGGGCAACTCTGGTGGCCCAGGTGGGCATGGGACAACATGTGGGAGTTGGGGGATCTCAGTGCCTCAGAGCTGCACAGGTGACTCTGTGGGGACTCTAGGGGGTGATCTACTCAGAGAGGGATGACTAGCTGCTTCCAGGGGCCAAGGGTGGGTGGGCAGGGCTACCTGTCTGCTTCTAAGAACCACGACAGGCCAAGCTCCTCATGGCAGGATGCTCAGCTGCCTGCTGGTGTTGTGGTGAGTGACTGGGGAAACCTGGCTGATTCCCAGGGCCTCAGCAAGACGATTTTCTCATAATGGGCTACCTGGCTGCTTCTGTAGGCCATAGGAGAATGGTTAGGAATGCTAGTCTGCCTCCTGGGTCTTGGCAGGCTATATCACTAAAGTTGGGCCACCTGGCTGCACCTGACTGGTTCACAGGGCTGGGTCCATGAAGCTGCTGGAGCCAGCCCTCCTAGCTGCTTCACAGGACCCTCTTTGGTGGGACCTCACAACAGTGCTGGGCAGCAGGAGTCTGTGTGGTGGCAGTCACAGTGTGTGCAGGGCTCTGTCTCTGGGGCAGTGCAGTGCTGTAGCAAGACAGCAGCTTTTCAAGCTGGGCTCAGGGCCTGTCTGGCTTCTCTGTGTGTGTGTGGTGTAAGTGGGAATTGCTGCAGGTCTCCTCCTCACCCTTTCCCCACTGAGCACATTCCCTCCTGGCTCAGGGTTGATCTGGAGAGATGGGACAGTAGTTTGCTGTGTACTTAGTCCCCTTTGTGAATCTCCATTTTCTGCCATATCCTCACTGCACTCTGGCACTCTGCTTCATAACACGCCAGTGAAAGAGCTGTTGATTTTCTTGGTTTTAGTCCTTTTCTGTGGAGGGAAATGTGCAGGAACCTCTAGTCAGCTGTGTTGTTCTCATTATTGCCTTCACTTCTAAGACAGGACGGTGATAACCATACCGTGCAATGTGTGCATGTATGATGTTCATACCCTGATATATATCAAAATGTATAATTACAATGCACCAATAAATAAACATAAAAATAAAAAAAAGAAAAGCTTTTTTGAAAGCATTGAAAAAAAATCAAGTGCTTAAGGCATGGAACGCCTGGTGTGGGAAGCACTGGACACATATCAGTTGTCACTGTTGTTTTTGTTTCATTATATTTCTAGCATTATGCCTGGTTTCCAATAATATTCAACAAATGTCAGATGAATGAGGGAGTGATTCGATCAGTATATGAAGGAATGGGGATATCTAGTGGTCTCCAATAACACTACTTCTTAAGCGTCAAAACTTCTCTGAACTTTTTAATGAAGGTTAGGATTTGGTTGTATCCCAAAATCATTATTAGTAGACATCGGTGATTTGTGAAAACAAAGTAGGTGATGCTTCTTGTGTTTACACTGCTATAACAAGGAGCCCTCCGAGCACAGCTGCACTCGCTGCCAGGTGAGCTCAGGCGGGTCAGAGTGAGAACTTCTGCAGGTCTCCTATCTCCCTTCAGAGAATCATTTTTCTGCTAACACCAAGACTTATTAGAAAGGAAAGTGACATTTCAACTACATAAGCTATGCAATCACATCTTTCTTCCCCCTACTATTCTTCATTATACATTTCATCAGTACTAAGAATAATAATAAAAGAACTTGCCCTTTTCAATGAGGTATATAACAGTCCTCCTGCACTAAATGCTTCAAATGGGCAATATAACCGAATCTTCATAATAATCCTAAGAGATGTCTTATCATTCTCAAGTTACAAGCTAAAAAACGAGTAAACCCAAACCTATGTCCTTTACACCTTATCATGTTACTTCTCAAAAAAACTACTTTAAGAGAACAAAGGAAGAAGATAGGAAATACAGATGGCATTCATCCGGTGTGTTTACACTCTTTTGGAATCAGAGAGATGGATTAAGAGAACAGCTAAAATGGCCTTGGGAAGAACTAAGTGAGACGGAAAGAGGAAGAAAGGTAGTACTTTCCAAGAAAGAGGTCAAATGCAGCGTTGAGAATGGAGGTGATGTGATTGGCTCTTGTCACTCCTGCCTAACGTCTGTACCTTTCCACTGATCCTCCTGTATCACGCAAGGCCATAGATTTGGAGTCAGATATTTCATTCTCTCCTCTGCCCATAATTGTCAATTAGGGCAAAATATTTATCTTCCTCTAGCCTGAACTTCCTCATCTACAAAAGAAGGAGTAATAGCCTAGAGTTGCTGCAAGAGTGAACTGAGATTGTGTGGAGAATTCAGAGTGCAAGTCCCAACGAAGAGTTTGTGGTAATCCAGTGTGGTGGTGCACACATGTAATCCCAGTACTTGGGAGACTGAGACAGGAGTGTCACAGGTTCCAGGTCAGCCTCAGCAGTTTAGCAAGACTCTCAGCAACTTAGCATGACCCTGTTTCAAAATAAAAACAGGGTTGTAGGTGTAGCTTGGGGGTAGAATGCCTCTGGGTTTAATCCCCAGTACAGGAAAAAAAAAAGAGTTTGCAGTGTTTGTGATATGCTGAAGGTGAAGGAATGGGGTAGAGGTATAAAGTGCATGTGTATATATATGTGTGTATGAGTATGTATAGAAAAATAAAGAGATAGAAAAAGAAAATGTATTTGTATATGTAGTTGCTCCCTTTTCTCATAAATTTTCAAGATCTGTTCATTTCATCACCAAGAGGAAATAGAGATATGTATGTGTTGTAAATCTTGTGGCCTGTGTACTGGAAAATATCTTCAAGATAATCTAGTTTTGTGTCCTCATTTTACAGAGTTGCAGTACATAGGAAGTTCATCTCACTGCTCAAATTGTATCTATGTCTTGTTTTCTCCTACTAAAAAATAATCAGAAAACTTTGCTTTCTTCCCAAACACAATTAGCAAAGAAAGAACTCAACTATAGATAGCACAGTTCTTTCATTTATATAGCCATAAACCTTATATAAGAATAAGTTGTAATAAGATAACTAGAAAGCTAATACTTCCCTTCCCGTGGTTTCTCTCACTGATAAGGAGAACTGTCACAGCTTGTAACAAAATCATAACGGCAGATATACTTCTGAAAGGGTTGAATGCCTGGGGCACAAAATGAGGAGGAAGATGAGGCTCTGTCCTCTCTGTGCCTTGGCATGGCCTTACTCTTACTCTTCATGCCTTCGTCTGAGGTCCAGTCACCACTGGGCCAGGATTTGCCTTGCATTATTACATGGCTTCTTAAGCAGGAGCCTGAAACAGATATTTCTGTCCTGGAACCATTTTATCCTATGAAGCTACAGCTTCTTTACTTTATGGAGTTGCATTGCCATAGTTGCTAAGGGAAAATAATAACCATAATATAAAAGATTCCTTAGTAGAATGCTTGACTTGGTCACAGAAATAGGACTTACGGACATTTCTCCCCAATCTAAAAATTGTCTATCATTTCTACCAGTTAAACCTCTGAAAATACTTTCAAGAAGAGTGGGAAATGTTGATATTTGCCCCTTAAAATTCTTTAAGAGATTTAACTTTTTTTTTTACTTCTAGCCAAATTGGGGGGGATATGTAAATTTCATTGTAAGTGCATTTCTTGATCTTTTTATCCTTTTCTCTTCCAGTGTCATGGTAGAGAGAACACTGATGTGGAAATGAGGTGATCTAAGGTTGAGTCACAGCTGTGTCTAAAGCCAACTTCGTGCCTTAGGAAAGCAGTTAACCTTTTTGTCTATAAAATAAAAGAACAGGCCAACCAGATGGCAAGTGAAGTTATTCCATTATAGGCATTTCACTCTCAGT
Source organism: Glis glis (assembly GCA_004027185.1). Taxonomy (NCBI): domain Eukaryota; kingdom Metazoa; phylum Chordata; class Mammalia; order Rodentia; family Gliridae; genus Glis; species Glis glis. Next base: position 6,739 of record PVJS01022950.1, on the reverse strand, counting down.
TTGGATTTTAAACCCTTCCTGAAAACCAAATTCTAATTTGATCTCAAAAAGTCCCTCAAGTTCTAGAACCTCCTCCCACCAAAAAAAAAAAAAAAATTGTGACTCATAATCCCTGGATATCTTTCAAAACAGCTATTGTCTGTATAAAAAAGGTGCAGAGGTAGACAGAAGCAAAGAGAAAGTTTAAACCATCCTGAGAGAAAGGAAATAGAGGAGTTGCAATACTCTTTCCTTCATCAGAAGCAAGCATGACACGGATCCACAGATTACATGACTCTGTTTTGAGAGAACATTCTGGAAATGTGCCCTAGGAGGCCTGACAGGGCTTCACGTGACAGCACAATCTTGTAAGGTTATAATTAAGATGTAATCAGTGCAGTTTTATTACTGAATGGAAAAATTCAAACCCCAGCCCAGGCAGCAGGGCAGGAAAACAGCTGGCCCTCTCTTCCTGCTGCCTGCCCACGTCCATGGCGCGCCCCATGTCTGAGGCGAGGACAGCAGGGCAGGACCAGGCTGCGCAGGGAGCAGGCCGCCATGCTGGTCTCGAGTCCCCTCCCTTGACCTATTCTGTTTCCTCACTTTGTGTCTGTGTTGTGTTGTGTTTTTTTTTTATTACCTACCACAGCAGAGAAGCCTTAAGATTGACTTTGCTTCTGACAATTTTTTTCTTTAGAAAATCCAGTCTCTTCTCTAAACTTTTATTTTATAACCCTTTCCTCAGATTCCCTTAATCTTTCAATAACTCCTCACTCTCAACCACATAAACACAACTACATTTCATTTTTCACACTCCTTTATAAATGACCAGATTCAAACTTCGACCAGAATAGAGTCTCTGCTCTTTCCTCTAATGCACTTGGCAAAGTCACCCCGATGTCTCCTCTGATTTCACAGGATGAGAAAGCCCAGCCAGGAGATGTGGGTTTTCAGAGAGGCTTAAAGGTAAATCTCAGCTCTGCCCCCACCAATCGTGCGATCATAAGAAAGTTGCTCCACCTCTGTGAGTCTCAGTTTAATCACCTTTAACAGTGAGAAAGAGATCCCTACTTTGGAGGATCTTAATAAGTTCTAATTTGATAATATAAATGAACTTAATACATTATCTAGTACCAAGTAAAGGTTTGAAATGTGGTATTTAACTTTTATATTCCTATTGCTTTATGTTCTACTATTATTAATACAATATGTGAAAATAAAAAAGCCAAATATATGAATCAAATGATTTAAGGAAATTGGGCATGGTGGTGCATGCCTATAACCCCAGCACTTGGGAGACTGAGACAGGAGGATCGGAGGTTTGAAGACAGCCTCAGAAACTTGGCAAGACCCTCAGCCACCCAACGAGACCCCATTTCAAAATAAAAAATAAAAAGGGCTGGGGATGTAACTCAGAGGTAAAATGCTCCTGGGCTCATTCCCCAGTACCACAAAAACAACACAAAAAACTGATGCAAAGAAAGAACACTGTATATTCAATGTTCTCAAGGATTTTTATAATCAGGTAATGTTATGATTTAAACAAATTAAAATGTATTTGCTTATTGCTGTGCTGCAAGGAGTTAATTTGAAAAAGAATAAATTGTTTTTAATTGATTTTAAGCAAAATCTGTCACCAAGAAAAATAATGTCAGACAATAGTAAGTGCTCAAGAAGTATTTGAATAAATGAACCAGTGTCTCTTTATATAAATTTTTGCTCAAATCAGGAGAGACTAGAAGATTTCCACACTTACTCTCTTTTCTTGTGAGCCGTTTACCTGAACCGAATCCCACAAGCCTGACAAGAATTTGTGATGAGACGCTCCATTCCCACCCTCTATCTATTCTCCTGTGCTCCCTAACTGCTGACCTTACAACTTTAAAATAGGGAAACCGAGAATCTCCTCTGTCTGTTCACTCTTCTCCCAGCCGGGAGATGGGATGACTAGGTGTCCTTGAAGGGCCGCAACCCTGCTCGTGAAGGAGGAAATGGTCCCTCTGGCTTCTGGACAAAATTGCCCACATTAGCACTCTCATGCCCAATCATGGGTGTCCATTTTCAAAATAACATTAAAAAAAAAAGAGCACAAAGTGAAATGCACACCGTGTCCTGGATTAGATCCTGGAATAGGAAAGGGACAGTAGTGGAAAATCTAGCAAAAACCCAGAGACGTCTGTAATCTATTTGATATTGTATCAATGTTCATTTCTTAGTTTTAACAAATGGATGTCATATGAACATCAGAGGAAGCTGAATGGAAGATGTACAGCAAGTCTCCGTGCCATCGTTGCAGCTTTTCTGGAAGTCTAAAACTATTCCAAAATACAAAGTGCATTGAAAAATAACAAGAGAATCCAAGATACTGGCCAATTGTTTGGGTGATGGTGATAGCAGCTATTTTAGGGAGCACGCTGGTTAGGGACAAGTACAAGAACACAGAGTGCGTGGTTATGATGATTATAGCAAACATGTAGAGTGCTTGTGAAATGCCTTGTCTATGTTATATCTCTCAATCCTCACAATAGTGTGCATAGTAAAAACTATTTGTATATCTATTTTAGATAAGAAATCTGAGGCTCAGAATACTTGAACTACCCAAAGTCACCAAGCTTAGGAAGATGCAAAACCAATATGGTGAATTTACACAATCCTGTGTTGTTAGCATCAATCATACTCCAACTAGGGTAAGATAGAGTAAAAAATTTAAAAAGGCGGAAGGTGTATGTATGAAAGGTGAATCTGAGATAGTCGTAGAAAGTGGAGTGATGCACATACATTTTAAAAAGCAGCGCCAGCAAGTATGGAAACATCCTGGGTTTTGATTCCTGTTCGACCATTATCTAGCTGTGGTAACTTCTTCAATCATCTGCAGTTTTTAAACCTCAATGTTCATATCTTTAAAAAGATGACGGTGATGATGATTTTCCAGGTGTGTTCCAGTTCTTTAATTCTGCCATTCTAAGGCATGGTATGTGTGGTAGATGCTTAGAACACACCACCAAAAACCAAACTAGGAAAATAGGGGATTCTGTGTCAAAAAGCTGCACCAATAAAAGTATTTAAAAAAAGGTGTAACCAGTTGTCTTAGTCAGCATTCTCACAGCTATAATCTAAAGACCGTACAACTTAGAGGAAGAAAGATTTATTTGCTATATGGTTTTTGGAGAGTTTGGGGTTCAGTCCATGTGAGGCTGGGGATGGGGGATCTCAGGGTATGGTGGTGGTGGGAAATGAAGAGAGGGAGAGCAAAGGCTTTGCTTCCATGTCATGGAGGTGAGAAGCAAGAGAGAGAGAGAGAGCGAGAGGGGAGGAGGAACCATACATAATCCTCAAGGCCAGGCCACAGCCCCAGAGACCCACCTTCTCCAGCTCACCCTACCAGCCCAGGCTGCCACCCAGACAAATCCATTATAGTGCGGAGATTACAACCAAGCCTGACTTCCAACTTTGCCACCCCATTTCCGTGAATGCTACAGGGACATTCTATTTTCAAACCATTACACCAGTCATCTATAGTTTTATAGAGTAATAGAAATAAAGAGCTTGCCATAATGAAGTAGTTAATATAATTTAAAGTCATAATAATGCATTAACTGAGTGAAAAATTTTAAACACCTAAATATGCTAGACAAAGAATCAAAGCTGATGAAATAAAAGTGAATATCCTGCCCTCAGTGTCCAAGAAATGCTTATATGTAGGATGACATATACTTAAAAGATAAAAACACTAAAATGTGATGAGTAAGACTGAGAAAGGGCTGAGGAGGGAGAGCCATCTTGCTCAGACAAAGGAAAAATGGAGAATGAGAAACATTTTTTCAAGTGTAGAAGAGTGAAAGAAAATTCTAGAAAAAAAGAATGTGAAGAAATTGGGATGAGGGGGACATTAGTATAAATTTAGCATGATTGGTGAGGACTAAGAAAAGGAATCAAATGATGTCTGTAAACAGGAAGCCACTTGATTAGATTTTATTTTGGAGAATGGCATTAACTCAACTATTATACACTGACCTAATCAGGTCACATCTGGGATATTAGGTTCATTTATAAGTGTCCCACTTCTAGAAGACGCCTAGCAAAGAGAAGCACATGCCAAGAAGCTACTGAGACGGCAAATGAGCTGAACACCCCCGGGAATGATAAAACAGCATTTCAAACTACTTTCTGCTAGTGTAGCCAAAAGCTACCTCCCAGCCTTCCCTGGCAAAACCATCTCCCAGACCGTTTTCACCTGACTCCAACATTATCTCCATTCCTGAGCATTAGGCTTTCTTATCTGGCATGGGGAATGCAGAAGTTCGGGTCAAGTGCAAGAGTGTGAGAGAGGAAAAAGGTAATAGGAGGATGGAAGAGGATGGCACCAGCCTTTGGGATTAATACCGACCCACTCTATTGAAGGGGGAAGACGCTGGTATCATTATTGAGGGGGCTTTCTGAGAGAACAGCTACTGCTGGCCTCTGAAGATAATTTAAAGGAGAAAGCTGAGGGACATCTCTTGCCTTTCCTTCAGGTGGCCTCTAGCACAGTTGATGTGTGTTTGCTTGCTCGCTTGTATGGATTGGATCTGGGGTGTCTCCCCAAAGCTCATGGGTTAGGCAATGCAAGCAGTATTCAGAGGTGAAACTGCTGGATCCAGAGGGCTCTGACCTCATCCGCAGATTGATCCATTTGGTGGATTAATAATTCGAATGCACTGACTGGGAGGTGGTGAAGCTACAGGAAGGTAGGGCATGGCTGGAGGAAACAGGCCACTGGAGGCGTGGCTTGGGGACTATATTTATCCCTGGCCCCTTCTTATCTTTCTTTCTGCTTCCTGGCTGTCATGAGCTAAGCATCTTTCCTCCACTATGAGGTTCTACCATGACGTTTCTGCCTTGGAGCCAGCTGACCATAGACTGAATCATCTGAAACCATAAGCCAAAATAAATCTTTCCTCCTCTAAATTGTTCCTGTCAGATATTTTGGTCGCAGTGACAAAATGCTGACTAACACTCTTGCTTTTAAGTTTTACAAATCTTGTAGTATCTGAGATAGATTGTCAGCATGCCTCTGGGCTTTCCATAGCAGGCATTGATAACAGGCATGGACAAGAGAAAGCCCAAGCAGGGCTGAAGCATGGGATTATACTGCTTTAAAACTTGAAAATTCCTTTGAAAACCTCCAGATAGAACCAAAGGCAATTTGAGGATCAAAATCAAAGTCCTATCACCTCACAGATGGAAGTATTCAATCCAGTAGACAATGGGCTACCCACTGAGTATGGTTTATCATAAAAGGTAGTAGACTAAAAATAGATGATTAAATTCTAAATGAATTGCCACAGGAATGGCCCAGGGATGATGGATAAAAATAATACAGGGGCAGCATTCAGGTGAACACAAAATACAAACAAAGTAGAACTTGAACCCATACACATCGAATACTAGACCAAGATGCCTTAAAAGGAAATATCATCACTGGAGGTACTCAAGGAAAATCTAGATGACTATCTTTTCAGGATTGTATGAGTGTATCATCTTTAAAGGAAAGGAGGACAGTAAAACACCATGTCCTTGCATGCCCCCTTTCTTTTCCCATAAACCTAGCCAAGCTAAGAGAACAATGAGAGCCAGCCCAGACCAGAAATCCCAGATACACATCATCTTGAAAGACACTGGCTTTCTCTTACGCACGCTGGGAACTAGGGCGAGTTAGTGTGATCTGTAGAAAGCTACTTGCTTGCATGTGCACCAGGATAGTTGCTCCTTGGGATGCTGGTCATACAAGCCAACTAAGCAAGCTGGTGCTGATGATGATACTGCTTCTGCAGCTTCACACATAAAACCCCTCTCTGAGTAGGGATGGGCACCGAACTGAAGATACTATAGAAAACATGGGCCACTCATCCAACCAGTCACCACTGGGCAAGGCGCCATGAGGGAGAGGAGGCTCTGTTTGGTGAAACACCTTGAGGGACAGGGATGGTATCTATTCAGCCTGTCACCATGAAGCTCTCCTTGAAACAGTCACTGATCTCTGGTAAGTGTTCCCTAATAAATCATATGTCTCACATACTGTCTCTAAGAACTTTATCTTGTACCACCTACCCCACTACCCTGGCCCAAGGGGGCTGTGGATGCGACAATAAGACAAACCTTAGCTCTTGGAGTTTGTCTGGATTTTATTCTGGTCCTCAGTGTCCTTGCTGTGTGATCTTGAGCAAGTCACTTCGTCTCTCTGGGACTGGTTGATTAATCTATAAGCAAGGATGATAGCTACATTTTAGTTGTTTTTAGAATTGGAACCACTACTTAGAAGCATCTAACACAGTGCCTGAGAGACAGCAAGTGTTCAGTTGAGGGGAGCTGCTAGTCTCTCATCACACATTGTCATCATAATCAGTTCAAAAGATGAAGGACGCTACCTTAATCAGCTTGTGCTACTATAACAAAAAACACACTGAAATAACTTTGGAATTTTTTTAATTTTTAGAATTATATTTAAGTTTTCAAGTATACAAATATGAGGGATTTTTCCATGAAAACTATTTTTTCTACTTTAATACTTTTTGTGAACAAAATCTACACAATTCTAGGTATGACTTTTTTAAATACTCTGTTCATAGCATATGTGCTTTTTAAAGGATTTCCTTCCCAAAAGCAGCTAGTCATTACAGTCAACTTACTATTTAGTATTTTCTTATTTTTAAAACAAAAAATGCATAAGTAATCTTTTAGTTTATGAGCCTTTTAGTAACAATTTTTTTTTTTTTTTTTT
>PVJS01022949.1:0-30039 GCA_004027185.1 Glis glis | reverse complement strand
ACACAAATACTATATGGAGTAACCTTGTGTACAGTGCTGGGCAGAGATTCGGGAGGTCTGCCTTGCCCCCACCTCACACACTTCACTCAGTATGAGACTCTTGGTGAGGTCAGTGTTGTGGTCAGGACTTCACTCCGCAGAGCTGGCCAGCAGAGGCTCAGCCCTCTGGAGCTCGCCACACACTCGGCCATGGTCCCCAGACCACCTCCTGCCCCCCTGGGACCTCCGCCCAGGCCAAGATCACCACCTGGGAAAGCAGTCTTGGCAGGTGGAAACCATTATCTCCGGCTCAGTGGTCACTCCTCGAGCAAGGGGACTGGACGCTGGGAGACCATGGTTTCCTTTCTCAGTGAGAAGAACTCCTTGCATCCCGGGCAGCTCTCCCTTCCTGGGCAGGTCAGAGATGACAAGAATAGAAATAAGATAGGCTAGCTATGTGCAGGACCTGCAGGGCCCTGGGCCTGCCCCTCGCCTCAGATTGGCTAAAGCTCAGGTCCTCAGGCCACGCCCCTCATCCTCGGGAGTATTTCAGTGAATGGGCTGGAGGACCCGGTCATCTCTACCTACCTCCTGCAGCCCCTCCCCTAGGTCGCCCTGCCCAATGCTGTGCCTTTCTCCAGAAGCGCCTTTGAACTACAAGATCTGACCTCAGTCTACCTCTTCCATCTCATCTTGTACTATCTCCCCTTTTTTCCAGCCACACTGGCTGTTCACTAAGAAGTCCAGAAGAGATTGTTCCCCCCAGGTACTCATATGGCCACTATCTTCTTGTTCGTCACTTTTATATCAGTTGAAGTGCCAGCCCATCAGAAAGTTCTTCCCTGACCACTCAATCTCAAGTGGCCAGGTGCTTCCATCATAGCCCGCTCCACTGTCTGAAATGGCTTTGTTATTTGGGGTGCTGTCTGCCTCTGGATTGAGCTCCAAGAGGACAGGGAACGCTGTCTTATTCACCTCTTTTTGGGGGGGCATTCTACCTCTGAGCTACATTCCCAGCCCTATTTTATTCTTCCTTCCTTCCTTCCTTCCTTCCTTCCTTCCTTCCTTCCTTCTCTCCTCTCTCTCTCTCTTTCTTTCTTTCTTTTGCGGTACTGGGGATTGAACCCAGGAGCATGCTACCTCAAGGCTACACCTCCAGCCCTATTTTTTATTCCTTATTTTGAAAGAGGGCCTCACTAAGTAGCTGAGGCTGGCCGCGAACCTGCAATCCTCCTGTCTCAGCCTCCCAAGTGCTGGGATTACAAGCGTGTGCCACCACGCCCGGCTCTTTTTTTTTATTTTGAAACAGGGTCTCCCTAAGTTGTGGTGGGCCTCACTAAATTGCTGAGGCTGGCCACAAATCTGCAATCCTCCTGTCTCAGTCTCCTAAGTGCTAGGATTACAAGCGTGCACCACCACTCCTGGCTGTCTTATTCACCTCTAATATCAGTGTCTACCACACATAGTACCTGGCTCTGTAAATAGGAGCCAAATAAATACTTGTGTGAATGAATAAGCAAATAACCACACCTACAGTCCCTTTGTCCATCAGCCTTTCAGTATTATAACAAATATCTAAGATAATTAATTAATAAAAAGAAAAGATTTATTTGGGCTCATAGTTTTAGAGGGTTCAATCCATGATCAGTTGGCCTTGTTGCTTTGGGTGAGGCAGCACGAGGCAGGAGTGTGTGGCAGAGCAAAACTGCTCACCTCGGGCCAGGAAGAAACAAAAGTGAGAGGAAGAGATGGAGTCCCACAATCCCCTTCAAGGACACTCCCCCAATGTCCTAAAGACCTCCCATTAGGCCCCACCTCTTAAAGGCTCCACCACTTCCTGATAGCACCAGACTGGGGACCAAACCCGTGGGCCATTGGGAGATCTTCAAGCCAAGATCCAAACTATGGCAGCCCAATGCCACAGGCCTGAGGTGTGACAGATGTAAGTACCTTTACTGCCTGGGTGGAGAATCAAGTGGTTCCTCCTGGGTGGGAGGCATCAGGTCTGTATTAGCTTCGCTGCAGGAAACCGAGCACCCCACCACAGCTGGATGAACGAGCAAACCTTCCCTGCTTCAGGAGCATCAGTGAGAGGCTTCCTAACTTTTACATTTTTTTAAAAGTTTTGCCGAAATCTGTGAATGAAATTTTCCAGGTGAAATATACTTTGAGGCAACAGATCCTGATTGCAGGATCCAAAAGCCTGAGTTCCGATGAACCATCAGTAATTGATTAGCTGTGTGGCCTCTGGTAAGTCAGTTCCCATTTCTAAAGCACCAGAATCCTGGGTTGAAATCTCGTTCACAATCACATCATAAAGTGTAGCGCTCTCTGTAGGAGGAAGAGCCTGCCTTCCCTCGCTGACTCTGCCCCAGGTCACCCGATGCACACTTCTGCCCCTCGCCAGGCCTCCGTTTTCCCATCTGTATAACAAGACTGAGTGTGATCTTGGGGAGATGCCAGTGGCCTCTGTTACCAGATACCCTGCTTTGGCCAAAGGAACTCTCCCTCTACTTTTTATTTCATCACAATTCTCCCATAAGATCTTGTTCAACAAATGTTTCTGGGAGTAAAAACAGAGAGAGAACAAAAACCTTGGGGAGCTGATTGATCTCTGGGTCCACACCAGGCTCTGAAACAGGGTGGTCAGCCAGGGTACTCTCCAGTCTGAGGGCCACCAGACTCACCTCCGGCTTAGACACAGAAGGACTTACTTTTCTCACTAATTGGAAGTCTAGAGTCAATCGGCTGCTGGTTTGCTTTGAGGCTCCCCGGGGTCGGCACTAGTATTTCTACTCTGTGCTTTTCTTGCCTTCCCCCATGGTCTCTGGAGGCTGCTGCAGCTCCAAACACTCAGCCATGGTCAAGGCAGGAGGAAGAGATGGCACCACCACTAGAAGTCTTTTCCAGAACCCCCCAGTCAGCTTCTGCTTTGACCTCATTGGCCAGAACTAAGTTTCATAGCCACCTCCTGTCTACAAGGGAGGCTGAGAATGAATTTTGCTCGTGTAGCCTCTATAGTGGAGGTGGACAAGGGAAACGCTAGGGGTTGGGCATGGCTGCTGGCTAAGCAGCCAACAGTGGAACCCGTCTCCTCCACGTGAAGGCTCTGTGCTTGCCTGACTGTCCAGAGCAAGGAATTGCACTGACAGGATGTGTCCCCAAGCCCACAATCAAGTACAAGTACCCTCAGATGCAGAGTAGTTAGGAAATCCACAAATCAAATCAGCTCATGGGATTGAATTTGTAATTTCCCTTAATACTTGTCTTCTGCATTTGGGAAGCTGGGTCATTGTGGCTTCTAAGAACAAAAGACCTTTTCTGGCATTCACCTGGGTCCTGTGGTTACTGATCCCCTCTCAAACTCAGAGGCAAAGGATAGAGTCTAAGTCGTCACAAGAAACAGACTTCCCAAGATTAAGGTATTAAAGTCTCAGGTCTGATCTAGAAACCTTAAGCTCAGCCTCTAAATCTGACACTGAGTCACTCTGAGCAAATTATTGACTGTGCTTCAGTTTCTCCATGCAGCATCTCTCCTTGCTACTAAATGGTGGGGGTACAATGGTTTTAGAAGTGTTATGTGCTATAGAGATAGGCTGCTTAAGTGTGGGACCTCTCCAGGTCTCAGTTTCCCCACCTGTAAAATGGACATAACAGTTTGCAGTATCACTCTTTCTTCCCCAGTACTTGGAATTGAACCTGGGGCATTCTACCTCCAAGCTGCACCCCCAGTCCTTTTTTATTTTCTATTTTTGAAGTTGCTGAGGGTCTTTCTAAGTTTCTGAGGTTCTCACTAAGTTGCTGAGGCTGGCCTCAAACTTGTGATCCTCCCAAGTCACTATCACTCATTATAAACACTCAACACATGTTAATGGTTATCATAATTGGCAAGATTACCAACAGTAGAAGAGCGTAGGAACTGTCCCAGTGCTTGGGAGGTTGAGACAGGAAGACTGCAGGTTTGAGGCCAGCCATAGCAAGTAAGCAAGACCCTGTTTCAAAATAAAAAATAAAAAGGACTGGGGGTGTAGCTCAGTAGTAGAACACTCCTGGATTCAATCCCTAGTACCACACAAAAAAAAAAAAGGAAAGAAAGAAAGATTACCAACAGTATACTTGTCATACAAGGCTATAATCAGCCCTCTTTGGTTTTAATTTGAGATCGTAACACTCTTTGTAGGGACCCACACCTAATTCTTCATTGCTCTATAAACAGATTCAGTTCTCTGAGACCCCTTGACTTTTGTGTATGCTGGGCCACTGCCTGGACTGTCTCCCTCCATTTCCACCAAGCCAACATCTACTTCTTCTCCCTCAAGATCACCCTCAGGGGTGGCCCTACTCCCACCCCAACCCTCAACCCACTCTCCCAGTCAAGTAGCAATAGCCTGTGAGTTACAACTCTACCGTGGTAGTCACAGAAAAACCACTGGAAGTCAGTGTTTCAGTCAGCATTGTCACTGCTATGGCCCCAAATACCTGATGACCACAACTTAGAGGAAGGAAGATTTATCTGCTCACAGTTCTGGAGATTTCAGAGGGTTCAGCCCATGTTAGGCCAGGTCACATCTACAGAGCTTAGGGTATGGTGGGAAGCAGAGAGAGCAGGGGGCATGTGGATATATACAGTCTCCAAGACCAGACCCCCAATGACCTACCTCCTCCAGTCACACCCTACTCCCTACCTACCTACCTTTTCACTCAATAAATCCATTAATCCATCAATGGATTTGCCCACTGATGACATTGGAACCTTCATGATTTGATTTTTCACCTCTAACCATTTTTTTAAATTTATTGCATTGTCAATACATGAGCTCTTCTAGGAGACATTCTATGTACAAACCATAACCGTCAGTGAGTGGAAAGGGGGCTGCAGTGTAAGGGTACGTGAGAGCCCCCCAGAGCCCAAGGCGTCAGGAAGCACCTGGAGCTGAGGAAGGGGAGCCACTGGGGTGGTGGGGAGTTCACTCTTCTCTCTTTGTCTTGGTACTCTGGCTTCTACTTTTTCTTCTTGCTGCAGACTGGTTTTCTCTTTCCCATCCCCATAACAGACAATAGCTGTCATCCACGCTCCAAAGCTTACATCTCCTCTACTCAAGAGAGCAGCCAGGTGAAACTGAAGTCTCTTTGTCTCAAATCCACATTCCTCAGGAGAGGAGCTCATTGACCCAACTTCCTTTAGCAGCTAGGGAGGGGAGTGAGGAGGAGAGAGGGACCCAGTGGGGCAAATACAGCTGTGAATCCTGTTGAGGGGAAGGGGTGTTGGTTGCTGGAGGGACTCTTTCACAGAAGAGTGCAGGAGCTTGAATATAAGCAAGTCAAGCTATTGCCTACTTAGAGCCCTGCTTCACATTTAGAAGTAATGTCCCCACATTCTCTGGTCCTAGCAGGGCCACTAACTGTCTTTCCTTAATTGTCTATTAAGGTTCTTAGGGGAACAAGTAACAGAAACAAACTTCTGGAAGCTTAAACCAAGAAAGGAATTACAGACAAATCAACTTTGGTTCTATTTAGAGAACACTCAAGTTTCAGTGACTCCCAATTTAGAGAATGGCATTTAAAATAAAATTTTATTACCTAAGAATAAGTTTGTCTTTTTGTTTTGTTTTGTTTTTAGCCTGAAAGGATATCTGGTTTCGGTGGGTCAGAGAGTATGGAACAGGGTGGTCTTGGTAGCTATAAAGGCTTTTGCTACCATGGGCTAGTTGCAAATGCCCTAATGAAATATAGGCTACCTGCTTGTGGTGGTGCACGCCTTCCCAGTATTTGGGAAGCTGAGGCAGGAGGATCTTAGGTTTGAGGCCAGTCTCAGCAACTTAGCAAGAACTTCAGCAACTTAGCAAAACCCTGCTTCAGAAAAAAATACAATAGGTCTAGGGGTCTAGCTCAGAGGTACAATACCCCTGGGTTCAATCCCCAGTACCAAAAAAATAAATAAAAAAATAAATAAAAGGCTAAGGCCAGATTTTATTTCATTGGTGAAACACACTGATGCCAAATGAGGTCAAGAGTGCATGAGCAAAACTGCAAACAGAAATCTGTTCTCTTGAAATCTTGATGTTTAAGAATTTTGTAGCCTCGGCCACAATCAAAATAGCATTCCCATAAGGCACATGCCAGACACTGTTGAGAGTCTTCCATACTTTATCTTGCAGACTTGGGTTTTATTAGTGTTATTTTACAGATGGGGCAACTGAAGCTCCGGGAAGTTGAGCGCCTTGTTCTGGATCCACCACAGATAGGTGACAGAGCTGATCTGAACCATGTCTAACTGCAGAGCCCGTGATCTGAACTAACCACTGAGCCTGCCAGCCTCTCCGAGCTGTATTCGAAAGGAGGGGTCTTCCCTAGGACCTTGCTGATGGCAGCCACTGGGACGGGCCTCCTAACCCTGTTGACTTAGCACAAATTTTGAGATCTGCCCTCTAAGCTGGGGAGGTATATTTGAACCCTTCCATGCCAGAGCAGAAGAGCACCCAGAGACTTCTCAGGGGGCACAGAGGGGGTTCCCACCTTGTTCGGGACACAGGCAGAGCTGTCTATTTGCTCAGCACCCTGAGAGGTGATGCCCACAACATGGGTGGCGCGGATCAACATTAAGCCCATGCTTTTGGCTTCTAAGAGGGTCTCTCTATCCAGATTGGGAGCACCCCTTAATGGCAGCAAAGAATCTCTGGACCAATGGACACATAGATTCTAACCCTCCTGGGATTAGAGCCACATCCTGGGGTCCCTGTGTCCGGCAACACCACAGCTGGAGTTAGGCTCCCAGACCTAGGGAACATCGGATATGAGGAGGGTTCTGCACCATCTAGTCCAATACTCCTCTACAGATAGCCCTAAGAGGAGGAGGGACTTTCTTGGCAGTGTTGGACTAGAATCTAAGTTTTCTGGACCCTTATCACCAGGTGTCTGATAAGCAAATGTTGCTGCAGAGTATAGAAGCAGCTCCACACGTGGAAGGGCACTGAGTGAGCCCTGTGCTCGGAAGGTGTCCTTCACTGCTGGTGGAACAAATGAACGAATGAGCAAAGGTCTTCCTTTGACAGTCAACCAGCCACATTCATTCATTCATATATATACATATGAGATTGAACCTCCTATCCCATTAATTAATTAATAGGTCTCACTAAGTTGCTGAGGCTGGTCTCAAACCTGTGATTCTCCTGTCTCAACCTCCCAAGTACTGGGATTACAAGCTTGTGCCACTGTGCCCGGCTTCCCAGCAGTGTTCTTGAGCTGGCCCATAAGCAGAGCTCTCTGGAAAAGACACAGTGAGTATATGGAAACAGGCTTGGTGAAAACTTTTAAAGAAGAGTGTGCAGCCATTAAAATAATGATGTAGCAGCATAGAAAACTGCTTGCAACATACAATTAAGGAAGAAAACAATTATACACAGCTGAGACTAGCCATGAGAATGACCACGCAGAAGTCATGCTGGGCTGGGCGTGGTGGCGCACGCTTGTAATCCCAGTACTTTGGGAGGCGGAGACCGGAGGATCCAGGTTCGCAGCCAGCCTCAGCTCTCTCGCTGTCTCTCTCTCTCTCTCTCTCTCTCTCTCTCTCTCTCTCCACTTAGTGAGGCCCTCCGCAGCTTCGTGAGACCCCGGTTTCAAAATAAAGTATAAAAAATTGGGCCGGGGGCGTAGCGCGGAGGTAGAACGCCCCTGCGTTCAATCCCTGGTACCGCAAAAAAAAAAAAAAAGTCATGCTGGTATAGGGGTGGGGACTGTTCCAGGTGGCTTATATTTATTGAACACTTGCTTCTCCCATGAGACAGGCCCTGTGTGAAGCCCTTGAGCTACACCCTGCCCCCAAAACCTACACTCTCTTTTTTTTTTGGTACCGGGGTTTGAACCCAAGGCATTCTACCTCTACACCCCCAGCCCTTTTCATTATTTATTCATTCATTTTTGTGATACTGGAGATGGAACCCAGGGGCCTTTTACCTCCAGGCTACACCCCCAGACCTATTTTATTTTTTTATTTTGAAACAGGATCTCACTAAGTTGCTGAGGATCTCGCTAAATTGCTGAGGCTGGCCTCGAACCTGTGATCCTTCTGTCTCAGTCTCCCAAATACTGGGATTATACGCGTGCATCACCGCGCCAGGCTCAGAAACTACACTCTTAACCACAGATTTAAATCTGCAGCAGTAATTAGATTTTTTTCCCTTTTACTTACTGTTACTTGAGCATTTAATAGAAAAAGAAATACTCTCAATGATCACTAAGTGATCTAGAAACACCACCACACGCTCTCAGGGTTTCTATTTAGGAAAAGAAAAAAAAAACTTCTAAATCGCCTTACCGCGTGGGGGCGCTAAAGCGTGTCTCTCCACGTGCGAAGCCGCCTCGGGGAACCCAAACTGGCGATCCCGGGACCTCAGGGCCTGGGGTCTCCGCCCCGGCCGCGCCCCGCCCACCCCCAGCCTTCTGAGCCCCCCTGAAGCCTGCGAGCCAGAGAAGTCCCACCCATAACCCCAAACCTCAGCGACCCGGCACGCCCTGGCGCCCCCGCCACTAGATCGCGTTTCCAAGAGCTGGAAGGCCCTTTGTCCCTTCCCGTCTCACTCGGGAGAACCATCCACGTTTTGTGAGGCTCGTGTAGACTTCCCATGGACCGGCGCGGTTCCAGGGAAAAGGGATTTTGAGAGCCAAAGAAATATTTGCATCCGAGCCGGGCGTGGTGGCGCACGCTTGCAATCCCAGTACTTGGGAGGCTGAGGCAGGAGGATCGCAGGTTCGCGGCCAGCCTCGGCTGCTTAGTGAGGCCCTCTGCAACTTACTGAGACCCTGTTTCAAAATAAAGAATAACAAATAGGGTCGGGGGTGTAGCCCAGAGGTAAAATGCCCCTGGGTTCAATCCCCAGTACCTCAAAAAAAAAAAAGAAAAAATATTTGCATCCCATCTCATGAGCAAAGGGGGGGGGCTACCTCTCAATTGAAATAAATCTCAACTAAAACGTCCTGAGCCCCTCTTCTCTGGCCCCCAAGTCCATGATATGAAAGTGGCCTGCAGCCGACGCATAGCGTTGAACGGCTAAAAACCCACCGCACCGGCCCCAGGGGCGGAACCGAACCCGGCCCCCGACCTCCGGCCCCAGCGGTCTGCAATCCCCGCCCTGCCGACCTGGAAAGAGAGCTCCGCTTGCAGTTTTATGACGTGATTTAATGAGAATCTGAACGGTCCCTACTATCAGCAGATGGCGTCGGGGCGGAGGCCGCCGGCCCAGCCCCCGTGGTCCTCGCCATCGCGCGGCGGGATGGACTTCCTCATCTGCGTGCACAGCACTTCGTCGATGTAGATGGTGTTATCCTTCACCTGGATTTCTTCCTGCAGGGCGAGCTGTCTGCGATTCAGCCCCTTCAACTCCACCTGAGCTTGGGCTAAGGTTTCCTTCAATCTAGGGGAAGGGGACGAACACAAGGGAATCATTTCTCTCTGCATCGCTTATTTATTTGGGGTGCTGTGGGGGGATTAATGCAGGCATCCAGCGCAGAAGGCAAACTGATCGGGGCTCTTTCCTCCCCTCTAGCCTCTGGGTGGCCACGGACCAGCTTCATGGCGGACTCCTCCATGAAACGCCAATATTTAAAACTATGGCCTTTACCTAAACATCTGGATTTGGGCTTCTTTAGCAAAACGTCAACATGGGGATCCATTTCCTGCGCGGCAACAATTTTGTCTGGAGTTAGCAGACGCTGGCCTCTAGGAAGAAATCCCTCCTCGCGGAGCGGGTTTCACCCTCTAGCCGCTGGCCAGCCCCGCTCGCCATCCAGGTTGCCCGCGGGCTGCCGGCCGGCCTACCTACCTCGCCACGCGGTGGTTGATCTCGTGAACCTCCTTGATCAGCCGATACTGGGCGACGTCTCGACACAGCTCCACGTTAGGCCGGCAGGTCCTGGTCTCCAGGCGCGTGTGAGCCACCTTGGCGGGCCCTTCTTGGTCGAGGATGGCTTTTTCGAGAAGTGAGATATTTTTCTCCTGAGAAGCGATCTCTTCCATGACCTTGCGGGAAGGAGTAGGGTGGGTGAAGCCAGGCTGTGCTCCTCCACACTCGAGGGCACAGAGCAGATCTGCTGTGATCATGTGGGTTAGGAAGAGGGGACCTCAGATTTCTACCTGGGCAGAGCCCTGGAAGGAGTCTGATCCCACTTCCCTAAAGTAGTGAATGCCGGTGGGCAAGGCTCTCCTCCGACCTTAGCACCTCGCACAGAGAACAGAAGTGCCTGGACATTGTCACCTCATCGCCCAGCCCTAGAGGATGCCCTCAGTAAAGGCAAGGCCAGCCAAGGGGTTGCGCTGTTGCTCATGGCCCTGCGTACCTGGGTAAAAGCCCCTTTGTATCAAGAGCAGAAAACTGCCTAACCCCCAGCTCCCCTGCTATCTCCTGCAAGCCCGGGGAAGCGCCATAGTGCAGCCTGAGTTTCGTTGGTAGTTTTGAGGATGGCTTCATGCACGGAAAATACTACTTATAAGTTACTTGGGTTTGTTTTTTTTAGATTAACATTTAGTTCATCTAAATGTTAATTAAGATTGGGGATATGGCTCGGTGGTAGAGCACTTGCCTCACCTGCACAAGGCCCTGGATTCCATCCCCAGCACCACACACACACACACACACACACACACAAAATTAAAATTATTCTTTGAGCTTTGTTTCTTTTTAACTTTGCATTATGGAAATTTCCGAACATAGGCATATAGAATAGTGACCCTCATGTGCCCACATCAAGCAAGCAGTGAGCAATGTATGACCAATCTTGTTTCAGCCATATCTCCCTCTCCCGTCCCTGCCCATCAGCTTAATTATTTTAAAGCAAATCCCAAATAATATGTCCTTTCAGCCTCAAATACTTGAGTACATATTTCTAAGATATAAGGATTGTTTTTCATTTAAACATAACCGCAGTACTTTTATCACACCAAAAGAGAAAATGATTCTTTACTATCGTCTAATATCTAGTGTTCAAACTTCCCTGATTGTCTATATTTTAAGAGATGATTTGTTCATATTAGAACCAAGTAAAGTCCATACATTGCATTGTATCTTTGTTTTTTCTTAACATTTCTTAATATTTCTTGAGTTCAGTTCACAAATACAATATTTTCAGGTTTAGCAAATATGAATCACATTAACTTGATTTGATTAATAGCTACTCAACTTCAAACTTAGCTAAAATCCTTTGTCCATTCTTTTTTTTTTTTTTTGCGGTACCGGGGATTGAACGCAGAGGCGTTCTACCTCCACGCTACATCCCCGGCCCTATTTTTTATACTTTATTTTGAAACCGGGTCTCATGAAGTTGCGGAGGACCTCACTAAGTAGAGAGAGAGAGAGACGGAGAGAGAGAGAGAGAGAGAAAGCGATCGAGCGAGCTGAGGCTGGCCGCGAACCCGGATCCTCTGGTCTCTGCCTCCCAAAGTACTGGGATTACAAGCGTGCGCCACCACGCCCGGCTTTTGTCCATTCATTTAAAGCAACATTTATAATTTTGGGGGGGTACTGGAGATTGAACCCAGGGGCATTCTACCTCTGAGCTCCACCCCCAGTCCTATTTTTTATTCTTTATTTTGAAACAGGATCTCACTAAGTTGTGGAGGGCCTCACTAAGTAGCTGAGGCTGGCCACGAACCCAGATCCTCTGGTCTCAGCCTCCCAAGTACTGGGATTACAAGCGTGCGCTACCACGCCTGGCTCCACATTTATAAATTTTTTAATATATGTATATACTGGGGATTGAACCCAGGGGCATTCTACCTCTGAGCTACACTCTCAACCCTTTTCATTTTTTATTTTGAAACAGGGTCATGCTAAGTTGCTGATGGTCTCACTAAGTTGCCAAGGCTGGCCTCAAACCTGTGATCCTCCTGTCTCAGCCTCCCAAGTACTGGGGTTACGGGTGTGTGCCACCATGCCCAACTGATGTATATATCTTTAAATACTTGAGTTATCTGAACAAGCAAGGCCTTCTGGAGTTCTTTAAATAGGTTTCATCAATCTAATAAACCAGTAAACATGATGTATCTTAGGTTCTCCTAAATAGTCTGTCTTCAAACTTAGTGAAATTTCAACTTAAAATCATATGGCTAAATCAACTGTTTAATTGCATATTTAAAGGGTTTTTTTAGTATATAGATTCTTTAAAACAAAACTAATACTACTGATAAGGTCAGGAATCAGCAAACTATGCCCTATGGGCCAAATACAGTCTGCATCTATTTTTGTATAAGCTGTGAAATAAGAATTTTTTAAATTAATAGTCTTTAGTTTTTAGTGCAGTTTTAGATTTACAGAAAATTTAACAGAAGATAGAGTTCCCATACATCCCTCTTCCTGTTTTCCCATTACCATCTTGCATTGATGATACAATTTATAATATTTGTTACAATTGATAAGCCCATATTGACATGTATTAATATTAACTAAAGTCCATAGTTTACAATAGGGTGCATTCTTTGTATTGTACACTCTATGGGTTTTGAGAAATGTATAATTACATGTGCCCACCAATACAATATCATACAGAATAGGTTTTACTGCCTCCCTAAAAAAAACCCATGTTCCACCTATTCATCCCTCCTTCCCTCCTCTACCCACACCGAAGCCCTGGAAACCACTGATCTTTTTACTGTCTCCATAGTTTTGCCTTTTTCCAGAATGTAATAGAGTTGTCACCATACACTATGATTCATACACTATGAATTTCAGTTCGGTTTCTTTCACTCAGAAAAATGCATTTAAGTTTCTTTTGTGTCTTTTTGTGGCTTGGTCACTCATTTCTTTTTAGAATGATTTGATTTATTTTTACAATGAGGTATCACAGTTTGTTTATCCCATCCATCTATTGAAGGACATCTTGGTCACTTCCAACTTTTGGTAATTATGAATAAAGCTGCGATAAACATTCACATGCAGCTTTTCGCGTGGACATAAGTTTTCAACTCATTTGGGCAAATGCCAAGGAGTCAGAGTGATAATGTAAGAGTGTGTTTAGTTTGCCAAATTGGCTGTCCCATTGTGTATCCTCATCAGCAAAGAATAAGATTCTGTTGCTCCACATTCTCACCAGATTTTTTTTTTTGGAGGGAGGGGGTGCTTTTTTTATTTTTATTTTTTGGTAGAACCCAGAGGCTTTCTACCTCTGAGCTATTCCCCCAGCCCCCTTTTTATATTTTATTTTGAAACAAAGTCTCACTAAGTTGCTGAGGATGGCCTCGAACCTGTGATCCTCAGCCTCCCAAGTACAGGCATTACAGGTGTGCACCACCATGCCCAGCCTTCATCAGAATTTGATGTCTGTGTTTTGGATTTTCTATAGGTGCATAGGGGTATCTCACTGTTGTTTTAATTTGCAATTTCCTAATGACATATGATGTTGAATATATTTTCATATGCTTAATTGCCACCAGTATATCTTTATTGGTGAAGTGTCCATTCAGATCTTTTGCCCTTTTTTTAATTGTTTTTTTCTTATTGTTGAGTTTTAAGAGTTTTTTGTATATTTCAAATAACAGTCCTTTATCATATAGGTGTTGTGCAAATATTTTCTCCAAGCCTTTTTTATTTCTCCAAGCCTCTTTTTATTCTCTTAAAATTTTTACTCTTTTATATCTGGGTATGGTGGCATTTGCCTGTAATTTCAATACTTGGGAGGCTGAGACAGGAGGATTGCAGGTTCAAGGCCAGCCTCAGCAACTTAGTGAGACCCTCAGCAACTTAGCGGGACCCTGTTTCAAAATAAAAATAAAGAGGGCTAGGGGTGTAGCTCAGAGGTAGAATGCCCCTGAGTTCAATCTCCAGTGCAAAAACAACAACAAAAAGCTTTACACTTTTAAAGCAGAATATTTTATGTCATGTGGAAATTATGTAAAGTGCAGTTTTTTGCATCCATAAAGTTGTCTTGGAACACAGCCATGCGCATTTGTGTGTGTGTGTGTGTCTGTGGCGACAGAAGAGCCAGGTGGTTGCAATGGATAGTGTGCGATGCTGGCACCGCCTACAAATCACAGTGACACGGTTATAACTGGAGAGCTTTCCAACTGTGCATCATCATACACACGATGATGTCTTACTTTATTGTTTTACTGCCAGGGTGTCTTAGCCCATTCCTGCTGCTATTTAAAAATATCGGAAACTGGGCAATTTATTTTAAAAAACACAAAAATTTATTTCTCACAGTTCTTGGGGAGTTCAACGTGCCCGCAGATTTAGTTGAACTCAGGGGTGTTCTACCTCTGAGCTACACCCCAGCCCCTTTTATTTTTTGTTTTGAAACAGGGTCTCGCTAGGCTGCTGAGAGTCTCACTAAGTTTCTGAGATTGTCCTCGAACCTGTGATCCTCCTGTCTCAGTCTCCTAAACACTGAGATTACAGGCGTGCACCACTGTGCCCGGCTCCCCTTCTCTTTAATATTACACTGGGGATTGAATTTCAACGTGAATTTGGGAGGGGACACAAACATTCAAACCGTAGCACAGTACATGCTCATCATGTTAAAACAAGAAAATTGGGTTTCATATGATGCATTTTTATGGCCCAGTGGAGCACAGCCTTTGTTAATGAATTAGATGTCAAACCAGTGTACTCATTAGGCAATGACATCATGCTGAAAGAATAGGTCTACACTGACATTATCAGATTAAGCATTCATCACAGTATCTGCAACTCACAGGAAAGTGATGATCAGAAAAATTAGAAAATTTAAAATAGAGTATCTCATCACTGCAGAGTATCTCAAAGATGAAAATGAGGCTGCAATCAAATTCAAGTTCCAGCCGGGCATGGTGGCGCACGCTTGTAATCCCAGTACTTGGGAGGCTGAGACCGGAGGATCCGGGTTCGCGGCCAGCCTCAGCTACTTAGTGAGGTCCTCCGCAACTCAGTGAGACCCAGTTTCAAAATAAAGAATAAAAAAATAGGGCTGGGTGTAACTCGGAGGGTAGAGTTCCCCTGGGTTCAATCCCAGTACCACAAAAAAAAAAATTCAAGTTCCAAGTGGTTCATTTGTTAGCCAAGCAAGGAAAGCTGTTTGTGAGTTAACTAAATAATATTTGGCTGCAGCAAGCATCTAACACATTAAGGAAGTGTTTCCAGAGAACATAAACTTATTTGAGACTATTAGTCTTTCTGCAGGATAGTTGTTCAAAGATTTAAGGACATAGGGAATAACATCAATCATCAATTCTAAAAAAGCCAATGATTTGGAATGGTTTTCCTTTTGGCTTTTGTGTGTTTTATTTTGTTTTGTGTTTGGCTCTGGGGATTGAACCCAGAGGCATTCTACCTCTGAGCTGCACCCCCAGCCCTTTTTATTTTTTTATTTTGAAACAGGGTCTTACTAAGTTGCTAAGAGTCTCCCTATTACTGAGGCTGGTCTCAAATCTATGACCCTCCTGTCTCAGCCTCCCGTGTGCTGGGATTACAGGCATGTGCCATCACACTCAGCTTTCTTTTACTTTTTTTTTTTTTTTTTTTTTTTTTGTGTGTGTGTGTGGTACCAGGGAATGAATCCAGGAGCATTCTACCTCTGAGCTACACCCCCAGCCCTTTTTTATTTTGAAGCAGGGTGTGCTTACTTCGACAGCACATATACTAAAATTAGAATGAAACAGGGTCTCACTAAGTTGCTGAGGGCCTCACTAAATTGCTGAGTCTGGTCTCAAACCTATGATCCTCCTGCCTCAGTCTCCCAAGTACTGAGATTACAGGTGTGCGTCACCGTGCCTGGCTTCCTTTGCTCTTAAGGAATTGAGAGGTGTTTTGATGTTGCTCATTGTTTATTCAAGGAGTCAGTGTTCGGAATGACTAAAGAATTAGCCTCTGTTAATATTCTGCATTAAATAGCTATTTTCCAAAAGTTAAGAAAATGCTAATTCAGGGAAACACGAAGTGGAATCTGCTTAGTGGTGGTAAAAATATGTGTTGGACAGAAAAAGGCTTAGTTGAACAAATTTATAGAGCCCATGAAAATATAAGTTATTTAAAGTCAGCTAGGCATGGTGGTGCATGCTTGTAATCCCAGTACTTGGGAAACTGAGACAGGAGGATCACAGGTTCAAGGACAGCCTCAGCAAGTAGTGAGACTCTCATCAACCTAGCGAGACCCTGTTTCAAAATAAAAAATAAAACAGGGCTGGGGGTGTAGCTTAGAGGTAGAATGTCCCTGAGTTCAATCCCTAACACCACAAAAAAATAAATAAAAATATAAATAAAGCCTATGGTAATTCACTGTATTCATCAGAAGGTACTCTGCAGAAAATATTTGGATCTGTCATGTGCTATTGAATCCGTATCATCAATAGTGAATTTCAGTGCAGTGGTGCATGCCTATAATCCCAGTACTTGAGAGGCTGAGACAGGAGATCACATCTCTGAGGCCAGCCTCAGCAACTTTGCAAGACCATATTTCTAATTTTAAAATGTGTGTGGGGGGGTGCTGGGGTTATAACTCAGAGGTAGAATGCCCTGTGTTCAGTCCCAGTACCAAAAAACAAAAAATAAACAATCAAAAATAGTGAACTTCATTAGCCCTTGTAGACTTCCATCACGTCTGTGAATTTTTGTCAGAAATAGAAGTCGAATATCCTGGTGTGCCCTGCCACTCAGCAATTCAGTGGTTTAGCAGTGGGAAAAATTTCTTGTGACTCATCTTAGCCCAAGGCCAAGATCAAACTTTTTCTGAATAAGAAAAACCACCCTCAAACACTATTATCAAACGCTGAATGTTCTTGGAAATTAGCTTTTGCTGCAGACTTAATAATATTTCTTAGTTAATCCAACCTAAAATTGTAAGGCAAGACAGCACTTAGATGCAAAGCTTACAATGTAGTACATCATTTCAACAACTAACCTTGATTTTCATTACAAGTAATGTCAACTGGCTTTGTATGCTTTTTGTGCTATCAAATGTCAAAACCAGAAGCAAGACTTCCGCTCCCACATATACTTGCAACAAATATTTTCCAAGTTCTAGAAATGTTTGGCTTTTTTTTTTTGACCTCACAGCAAGTGCAAAGGAAATTTCCATATTTCAAAATCCACTTAACCATGCAATTAAGAAGCTTCTACATCTTCTTCCTCTGGAAGTGATTCATCTGATACATAGTGACACACTAAAAAGCAAGTATCAGAAGAATCTCCCGGAGGATCCGGGTTTGAGGCCAGCCTCAGCTACTTAGTGAGGCCCTCCGCAACTTCGTGAGACCCGGTTTCAAAATAAAGTATAAAAAATAGGGCCAGGGGTGTAGCTCAGAGGTAAAACGCCCCTGGGTTCAATCCCTGGTACTGCAAAAAAAAAAAAAAAAAAAAAGAATCTAAAGCATTCTATAAATGCCTTCCCTGTAATGAATTCATTCGATTAAAATAATTTGCTCAAAACTTGTTATCATAATTTGGCAGTACCTATCTGAATAAAAAGATATTTTCAAAGATGTTATGGAAACCCCACTACAGATTAACATTGACAGAAATATTTGCAATGGATTTTATAGGAAACACTAAATTTGAATACCAAAAAAGCAAGACGTTACTCTATCCTCAAAAAGAATTTACTTCTTATTAGTAGACCTGTATTACAAAAAATTATACTGAATTATCATTATTATTATATTTTGAATTTTATATTTATTATGACATTTTGAATTTTGATATTTATTATCGCATTATGAATTTTGTCAAGGAAGAATTTGTGGAAATTTATTTTCTCCCTTATTACATAAATACCAACATAATATCCTTTATTTTTGCCTCTTGGCCCACAAAGACTAAAATATTTACTATTTGACCTTGTGTAGAAAAAGTTTCTGACCCCTGGGTTAGATTATCTTAAACATGCCTATACTTAATTGTGAATGTGCTGAAGGTTAAAATATGCTTTGCCTGGTAAGGAAACAATTGTGTCACTGCAAAGAAAATGAGGGTCCCCTCATGGAGGTTTTCTTTTCAGCTTGCTGAGTCTCTTCATGACCAGGGAGGCTTCGATGACAAGCAGGTGGGCTGTTTTCTCAGAGAATCTGGGTTGGTGGTCTCCAAAAGGAGTGTAGGGCCTCAGTGATTCAAAGTATGCACGGCCCAATTCTTTCATTCACATAACAATGCCACCCCATCCAGATGCTAGATGACTCTTCATTAGATTTTGAATTTGGGGGTCTCTTAAGAAAGCTAAATGGTTTCCCTAAGATCTTTGAACTTGATGAAATCCCACTCTTCATATATATACATTTTTTTCTTTCTCTTAGACCACAAACCTTCTGAATGATTTCAGATTAAGTTTTGGTTATCTTCCATGGCTCGCTCTGACTCGTGGCCACAATCTCTACGTTCATCTCACTCATATGAACCTTCTTACACCCTCCGTAATTAAGACTAATCTAGTGGCTGGGAATGTCGCTCAGTGGCAGTAAAGCAGTTGCCTCGCATGTGTGAGGCCTTGGGTTCAATCCCCAGGAACGCGTGCACACACACACACACACACACACACACACACACACACACACAGACTAATGTAGCTGCCACCAGTCACATGTGGCTACTGAGCACATGAAATGTGCCCAGTCCTGAGATAAGCTGCTAGTGTCAGATGACAGTCCGTCCTCTGTATCTTCAGGTTTTGTATCTACCAGTTTGACCAACCACAAAGAGAAAATATTTGAAAAATAACTATGTCTATATTGAACATGTGCAGACTTTTTTTTCTTGTCATTGTTCCCCGAACAATAAAGCATAATAACTATTTACATAGCATTACGTTGAAGTAGGTCTCATAAGTAATCTAGAGATGATTTAAAGTATAGGGGAGGATGCGCATAGGTTCTATGCAAATACTATGCCACTTTGGGTAAGGAACCTGAGCATCTGTGAATTTTGGTATCCAAGGGAGGTCCTGAGACCAATCCTACAGATACCAAAGGATGACTGTACACATCAGATTTCAAAGACTTCGTTTCTTAAAAAGAGAGTAAAATATATCACTAATTATATTGATGACATGTTGAGGGATAATGTTTTACATAGCAAATTAAATAAAACATTCTAACAATTCTACTTGCTTCTTTTTACTTTTTTTAAAGTGACTACTGGAAAATGTAAAACAAAGCCAGGCATGGTGGTGCACGCTTGTAATCTCAGTGCTTGGGAGGCTGAGACAGGAGGATCGCAGGTTCGAGGACAGCCTCAGCTATTTTAAGTGAGGCCCTCTGCAACTTAGTGAGACCCTGTTTCTTTTTATTATTTTTTTTTTAGTAACTGGGGATTGAACCCAGGAGCATTCTACCTCCAAGCTACACCCCCAGCCCTATTTTTTATTCTTTATTTTTGAAACAGGGTCTCACTAAGTTGCGGAGGGCCTCACTAAATTGCTGAGGCTGGCCGCGAACCCGGATCCTCCAGTCTCAGCCTCCCATGTACTGGGATTACAAGTGTGCACCACCATGCCCAGCATGAGACCATTTCAAAATAAAGAATAAAAAATAGGGCTGGGGATGTAGCTTGGAGATAGAATGACCCTGGGTTCCATCGCTAGTACCAAAAAAAAAATAAAATAAAAAGCGAAACAATACACACAGCTTGCCACACATTCCCACTGGATGCTGCTGCCCTCGACTCTGCTTCTCTTAAACGCAGAGCCCCTGTCACTGTCCATGTTACAGTTGGGACAAGGGGCTCAGAGAGCTTGAGGGGTCTGCTCCAGTCTCCCAGCCAGCTATCGCCAGACTGGGGTTTGCGTCCCCAACTCCTCCATCCAAACGCAGCGCCGTTCCACTGGACTGCCTCTCGCATACCTGAGCTTAGGGAAACTTGGGTAAGGTGCGCCAGGACCCAGGATCCGGGGTGCTGAGGACTGTGTGCTAGAGCGGGGCTCCCGTGGGCTCTGACTGCAGCTCTGTATCCGCCGCTCTGCCAACCCACTTTTAAATGGGTAGCTTGAAATTGACCACAGTGGGAATGTTGGCACATGGAGATCTGCAAACTGGATAACGCGGAACCTTTTTTTTTTTTCTTTTTGGCCTCCAAAAGCCAGTTTACACCACTAGATAATGGGAAGGGACAACTGGCCAGAGACCCAAAGTGACAGGTGGGTTTGGAGAAATTGGTTGCATACACTCATGGGAGTTGAGGGTCATGAAGGTTGCCTGAAACCAGGTAGTCCACCTCCATGTCACATAAGGAGGAACAGAGGCCCCATGCCTGTGGCCCCAGAGCCACGCACAAAGGTACAGCCAGACCCCAAGCCTCCAGTCCCCCGCCTCCATGCTCGGGCCTCTGCATCTCTGCTCTCTGCAGCAAGGAGTGACCATGGAAGCCCAAGCAGGGCAGTCCCATGCCAGCCCCCAAGTCCCAAAGCCTGCCGCTAAGACGCAGAGATGCGAATGGCCCTCACTCGCTAGTTAACCCAGCATCGCAAGCCCGGAAGTGCAGTGGCCTGGCCCAGAGGACATTCTCATTTCCCCGGAGAACCTTCCAGAATCCACTCTTCCTGATCCCCCCTCCCCAGGAGCCGCACCTTGGCAAGATGAAGAGCCAGCTTGTCCCTGGCATCCTTGGTCTCCTTCAGCCCGTTCTTGAATGCTGTGTCCACCACGTCGCACTGCCTGCGCAGGTCGTTGGCCGTCTGGCACAGGATGCGGTCCACCAGGGCCTTCAGAGCCAGGGAGTTGTTCCGCTGCTTGTCGGCCTTCTCCACGTTGGTGTTGGAGAAGTCCAGCCAGTCTTCCAGGCTCACTGAGCTGAAACACAACCCACGCACACATTCATTCAGAGGACGTCTGGGCTGGGCCGGGCCCGGGAGGGGACAAGCCCCTGGAAATCCACTGGCAGTTAAGCCTGCCCCATAATCAGAAGCACCTAGAATGTTCTTCCTCATCTCTAGGTGGAGAGAACAGTGGTCTGTCGATGGCAGTATCTCTGGGAAACCTCCCAACTCTGTGCCACGCACTGACCTTACAGACACTGTGTCATTGAATCTGCAAGATGGCCTAGTGAGCTAACTTTTATAACCTCCACTTTATAGACGAGGGAAACTGAGGCTCAGGAAAATGAAGTCACTTGATCTAGATCACATGGCCAGGGACAAATCAAGCATCAAAATAAACACTAAAAGTAGCCAGGTGTAGTGGTGCACCCCTGTAATCCCAGTACTTGGGAGGCTGAGACAGGAGGATCGCAGGTTCGAGGCCATCCTCAACAACTCAGCGAGGCCCTTAGCAACTTAGTGAGACCCTGTTCCAAAAATAAAAAATAAAATAGGGCTGGGGGTGTAGTTCAGAGGTAGAATGTCCCTGGGTTCAATGCCCAGTACCACAAAAGTAAAATAACATAAAATAAAATAAACACTAAAAGTAACAACTTAAAACACACTGAATAACACAGGAAATCATGAATCCATACAGATACAAATAAACAAATAAATTGCTAGTTTGATGAGAAATTAATAGCATTGATGAATCTCAAAAGAATATTAAGAATGTTAATTGGAAGAAAATGGATACACATGCAACACATATATATATATATATAAATATATAAATTAAATGTTTTATATATATATATATATATAGTATATGATGCTATTTAATAAAAAGCAGACAAAACAAACCCATTAGAAGTGAGGAGAGGGCTACCTATGGGGAGGAGAAGACAAAGGATCAGAAGGGGACAGAGAAGCTTCTGCGGTACTGGTGGTGGTGGAGTTTTCTTTCTTGCCCTGGCTGTTGGTTACACGAGGATTGCTGATTAGAGGCAGGCTGCCCCTGAGCTGGTCCCGTGACCCCTGACTCCTGGTGTTCATATCTGTGTGTAGTCCCTGGTCTTGAGTATGGGATAATTTTTTTAGCTCATTTCTCACAAATAGAAGGATGTGATGTCAATTCTGGGATTAGGGTATAAAAAAGTCTCCGCCCTTTGTCTTGGGTGCTCTCTCCCTCTTCCTCTCCTTCTCCTCTCCCTCTCAGATCACTTGATGTGGGAGAAGCCAGCTGTCACATCATGTGACTCTCCCGTGGAGAAATTCAGTGGCAAGGAATCAAGGCCTTTCTCAGCGTGAGTCAGCTGGGAAGTGGACCCCAACTCAGTCAAGCACTGTGGAGCAGAGGGACCCAGCTAAGCAGTGCCTCAGTTCTCAACCCATGAAATAATAAGTGCTTATTGTTTCAAGCTGAGAAATTCGGGGATAACTTGTTATATACAGCAAAAGATAACTAATGTTATAATGTTATCTACAGCAAAAGATAATTATACAATAATTCGTTTAACCGAATTTATAATTTGTGAGCTTTTCTGTATGTGTGTTTCATCCCACAGAGAAGGTTTTAAAAATCAGAATGAGTTAGGTCTATGAGGTTAATATTAATTGAAAATTGCAAGTCAGATGTTTCAGAAAAGGTACATAGTATTATTCCATTTTTGCAAATTGAACAAAATGCATGTGTATGCGTGTGTGAGTGTGTATACATATGTATGAACCTACATGTAACACTGGTTATCTCAGAGGGTAGGAAATGGAAAAAGATAGATAGGGAGAAATTATTAAATAGCCCTTCATATAATTTTAGAAACTTTTAATCTTTTTGTCAAAAACATGAATAGGAGCTGGGTATAGTGGCACATGCCTGAAATTCCAGGACTTGAGAGGCTGAGACAGGAGGATCCCAGGCCCTTAGTGAGACCCTAACTTAGTGAGATCCTGTTTCAAAAATTTAAAAAAAAGTGCTGAGGGTAGTATAGCTCAGAGGTAGAATAACCCCGGGTTCAATCCCCAGTACCAAAAAAAAAAAAAAAATCATGAATAGGTAAAAGAATAAATTTAAAATCTTTCAAGGTTAATAAATTTTAAATCTTTCCGACTTTTTAAAAATGAGAGGCGCCTCTGGGTGGACACTGGCCAGGGTGGACACTGGTCAGCACGGCCTTTGCCCGGAAGCTGCCTCCTCCCGGCTCCCAGCGCAGGTCCTGCCTGGCTGAGAGGTTCTGGGCCATTCCAGTCTCGGGACCCCACTTACTTGGGTTCAATCCTCACAACATTTTCAGAATATCTGATGTTTGGTGAGTTATTGTTGAGTGAGAAGCAGATGTCATCGATGGTCAGGGCCACAAACTTGTCCTTCAAGTCCTTGTCTAGATTGTACTTCGCAGAGCGGTTCAGCCTGAGGGAGACAGAGGGTAAACTGGGTTTCTCCCTCTGCAAAGCCCAAGCGGCCCCCACAGGTTCTTGAGAAGCCTGGAAAATGAAGCTAAAGCTAGGTGGGGTGCAGGGTGGCCGCACTTCTGCCCCCACCGCACTTCCGCCCCCACACATTCCCACGACAAATTGACAAAACCAAACCTCCTTTCCACGGTGACATTTTCTGATGTCACCACAGTAGCAAACTATGAAGGGTCAGCCCTGGCGGGGATGGGCTCCAGCATCCTCCAGTTTATCATCTCGGTGAAATCTACCCCACCAGAGGGCGACTCCATAAAGGATGGGGATGACCAGGGCTCACCCCGAAGGTCGGGTCAAACTGGGGACACAGAGACTGTGTGAATGTTAAACCTGGTTCCTCTGTGCCATGGAGCCTGGCCTTGGTGGGCGCCGCCTCTTCTGGAAATTTGCAGTGGTGATTGGAGGGCAGGCCGGGTCGGCGTACCTGATCTGCTCTGACGTCTCCTCCAGGGTGCGGGTCAGCAGAGCCATGACACCCCGAATGATCTCAGCCTCCTTCAGCAGCTCCTGCTCCACCTCATCATGCACCAGGTCAATCCCCACACGCTTCTCCCTGGCGGGGGCGGTGGGGAGGACATCAGCCAGCGCTGCGGGGCAGCTCCAGGTCTGCTAATGTGAGGACATTTAAAAACTACCTGGACAGCAGACGTGAGTGCCACCCAAGCCATCTTGGTGATGTGGCGAAGGATGGACACTAGTGGTGTCTATACCACGTCAAGATATCCAATACTCAAGGAAAAATAATTGAATTCAGCTGTCAGTTACACAGCCCGGCCCTTCTTATCTATTCATCAGGAACATCTTTCTTTTCTTTTTCAGTGCTGGGGATAAAAAGCAGGGGCATTCTACCTCTGAGCTACATCCCCCAGCCCTTTTTTAATTTTTTATTTTGAAATAGAGTCTCGCTAAGTTGCTGAAGGCCTTGCTGAGTTGCTGAGGCTGGCCGCGAACCCTCCTGTCTCAGCCTCCCAGGTTCTGAGATTACAGGTGGTGCCACCATGCCCAGCTGGGAACATTGCCATTTGACTTCAAATTTCAAAGACAAGTGTTTCCTTCCTAGATTTTTTATAATAATAATAATAATAATAATAATAGCAATTTTAATATTGTACTCACTGAGCACTTATATGACAGAAACCAGACTGAGTTTTTTGTATAAATATTCCCACTTAACCTTTTCAAGTACAGGTGAGGAGACTGAGTCTCAGACAGGTTAAATAGCTTGCCCAATGTTACGTAAATGTGGGCGTTATATGTTTTTCAAAGCTTTTATTGGCGTGTTGCACCTGACTTTGCGTTACCTGTGCTTTTGCTCACTGCACTGAGCCACTCCCCAGCCTACGGCACTGCTGGGTATTTTGCTCTCTGTTCCCCTGCAAGACAGTGCTTGGGAGAAAGGCTCCCCAGCCACTCCCTGTGTGGCCTGGGGCACCTTATATAACTTATCTCTGCCTTGGTTTCCTCTTCTGTAAAATGGGGATAACTCTTAGTACTTCATAGGGTTACGGCAAGGCACAAATGAGATAGAAAGCATACAGTGCCTGGCACGTGGTATGAGCTTAATACATTTAACAACCTCTACGTTGTAGTTAGCCTTAGGCTTAGACTTGAGTAAATTCAGGTGAGGGCCTCCTTGACCAGCTGCCACTTCCTTCTGCTCCACCTGCTTTCTAAATCTGGGGTGGAGCCGGGCGTGGTGGCGCACGCTTGTAATCCCAGTACTTGGGAGGCTGAGACCGGCGGATTGCAGGTTCGCGGCCAGCCTCAGCTACTTACTGAGGCCTCCGCAACTCAGTGAGACCCTGTTTCAAAATAAAGAATAAAAAATAGGGCTGGGGGCGTAGCTCAGAGGTAGAATGCCCCTGGGTTCAATCCCCAGTACCGCAAAAAAATAAAGTAAATAAATAAATCTGGGGTGGGGGTTGCTGCCTGGTTGTTGCAGAGGATCCAGGCTAAGATAGCAGAGGGAATAGGTTTTTCCAGGAAGACAGAGTCATGGTGCATTTGGAAGCTGTAAGTAGCTCAGCATTCCCAAGCACCTCCCCCTAGTGGGGATGAGATATGGGTCTGGAGAGGCCACGGGGGGGGGGGGGGGGGACCAGTCATGATGAACTTCGTTTACTCAGCTAAGAAGCTTGCACTTTATCTGAAGCTGTTAGGGCAGGGGGTTGCGTTAAAGGTTTTTAAGCATAGGGATGACCTGTACAAATCTCCATTGAAAAATTCACTCAATAGCCACTCAATATGGAGGATGTGCTGGACTGGGGGCTATGCTGGCAGCAGGAGGGACTGTTAGGGCACCCCAGCTAGACCACAACAGGGAACAAGTCTAGAAACCAGCATCATCCCAGAGGAGAGGGGATCGTCCTACTCGTAGATTTGCAGGAGGAAAATAATAAGCAGTCATGTTTGTACAGATTTCTCTGGACGGTAAAGTGCTTCTGTGTGGTTCCATGTATCAGAGCAGACTTACTGTCTCCCAGTAGCTACAGTAACTGTTCTCGCCTTCTTCTTTGGCAATAGAACCTCTGATTTTTTAGCTGAGCACCTGGCTCCCCAAAACAAATACAACCACTTCTAGGCTTCTATTGGTGTTGTCATGCAATTAAGTTCTGGTCAGTGGATGCAAGTAGGAAATGGGAAATGCCAAACCCTACTTATTCCTATTTGCTGGGGAATGCAGACATAATGGCTGGATTTTCAGCTGCCATATATATATATATATATATATATATTTTTTTTTTTTTTTTTTTGCGGTACTGGGGATTGAACCCAGGGGCATTCTACCTCTGAGCTACATCCCCAGCCCTATTTATTTTTTCTTTATTTTTGAAACAGGGTCTCACTAAGTTGTGGAGGGCCTCACTAAGTAGCTGAGGCTGGCCTCGAACCTGCGATCCTCCTCTCAGCCTCCCAAATACTGGGATTACAAGCGTGCGCCACCACACCCAGCTTCAGCTGCCATATCAAATCATGCTGTAACCTGAGGGGGGCACCAAAAGCCATGTACAGTAGAATAATGAACTAGAAAAAGCCTGAAACCGTCAGATGGTGGCACACCATGCCAACCTGAACTAATAACCTCTAGACTCCTTAAATATATTTCATTTCAGTTTAATGTTATTTTGCGGTTTTCTGATACCTGCAGCCAAACTTAGTCCTAGCTAAGGACTAAGGAGGCATTCTATCTCCAAGATAGAATTTATTTTTTATTTTGAAACAGGGTCTCACTAAGTTGCTGAGGCTGACCTGTCTCAGCCTCCCAAGCACTGGGATTACCCGGCTTAATTCTAACATATTTAAGTTAGTCAAGAGCAGAGTTTAGACATAATTAAAATCCAGTGCTCCTCCACTGCAGGAGAGGCATGCCAGGATGATTTCAGGCTCTAGAACACCTGCTCATTTGCCTTGTCCAACCCACCATCTTGCAGTCAGCCCCTGCTGCCCCGCATGGCAGCGCTCACAGCAGCGGACTCACTGGAGGTACCCCCCTCCTACCTGTATGCCAGGCACCTCTCGGTGATGTGCAGGGGCTCTTTAAAGCTCTCCAGGGCCTTTTCCAGTCGAGTCTTGTAAGTGAGTAAATCCTCAGTTTCATACACAAGCTGCTCAAGTTTGTCATCTAACTCTTTCTTCCAGAACCTGACTTCCTCAAGTCTCTGTTCTGAAGCACACAGAGAAGTTACACCAGGGTTAATCTATTCCAAATGAAGCCCGCTTTTTTTGCTTAAGAGGGTAGCTTATTTTTCATGCATTATCTCTACTGTTAAGTTTTTTCTTCATTCGTTTTTGTAGCACTGAGGATTGAACCCAGACCCTGACACACACTAGGCAAGTGCTCTACCACTGAGCCACACCTCCAGCCCTAGACAACTTCTTTTTTTTTTCTTTTTTGAAGTACTAGGGATTGAACCCGGGGTGCTTTACCACTGAGCTACATCCCCAGCCCTTTTTATTTTTTGAGACAGGGTCTTTCTAAGTTGCCCAGGCTGGACTCGAACTTGTGATCCTTCTGTCACAACCTCCCAAGTACTAGGATTACAGGTGTGCCCTCCATGCCCGGCTCCTAGCCAACTCTTGAATTAGAACCTTAAGAGCTATTGTGAAACTACCTGAGATATGTTCTTCTCAGAACTTGCTTCTTGGAGCATCTTTTCATCTTTAAAAATGTTCATTAGCAGAAAGAATTTTTTTCTTCTTACATTAAACATCAGATTTATCATTTTGTACTCACTGACTCTAAATCATTAAAGATTTTATTACTGTTTTAGTAACTTTTCATTTTATCAAATATATAAATGCATATTGTTTGAAAAGTTAAATAGTATTACAAAGTGTTGGAATTCTCTGACCCATCCCTACTCATTCCCACCTCTAGGAACAACCACTTTAAGCACTTTTATTATTTCTTCTGGCATTTGATTACAATAACATTTATTTGTTATCTGTCTAATATTATCTATTGATTTCCTATGATGATAGATAATGATTT
Source organism: Glis glis (assembly GCA_004027185.1). Classification (NCBI taxonomy): domain Eukaryota; kingdom Metazoa; phylum Chordata; class Mammalia; order Rodentia; family Gliridae; genus Glis; species Glis glis. The sequence goes on along the minus strand of PVJS01022949.1, from coordinate 2,360 downwards.
GCTTTTTTTTTTTTTTTGTACTGAGAGTTGAACCCAGGGTACTTTACCACTGAGCTACATTCTGGTCCCTTTTGTGTGTGTGTGTGTGGGCGTGTGCATGCGTGCATGCATGCATTACTGGGGATTAAACTCAGGAGCCTTCTACCTTTAGGCTACACCCCTAGCCCTATTTTATTTTATCTTTTTGTTGTTGTTTTGAAACAAGGTCTTGCTAGGTTGCTGCAAGTCTTGCTAAGTTGCCAAGGCTGTCCTCAAACCTGCCATCCTCCTGTCTTGGCCTCCCAGGTACTAGGATTACAGGCATGTGCCACCACACCCGGCCATTCCTGTCCCTTTTAATTTCTTATTTTGAGTCAAGGTCTCACTAAATTGCTGAGACTATCCTCAAACTTCTCTGATCCTTCTGCCTCAGCCTCCGGAGTAGCTGGGATTACAGGCACGTGCCACCATGCCTGGCATGATTTGATTTTAACCAACTCGAACAACATACTTCCGGTCCTTCCATCTCCCAACATATTTGTATCACCATTTTGTTAGATAATAGCTTTTGTTTACTTATATTTTGTAAATATGTAAATGTTATATACACCTGTATCACATAGTATACTATGATAACTTTCCTTACACTTATAATTGCATTTTTTGCTTCACTTTCCTTTTATGATAATTCAGGGCAAAGCATTATATTAGGCATTGTATTAAGCATTATAAGTAAAAGATAGCTGACTAGAGTAGGAAAACTATGTATAATGAATTCAGAGTGAGTAGATCAGCATTTAAACCTTAAATTCATAATGTCTTGGTTGTATAACTGTCACTTTCCTCTTCTGTAAAATCACTCTTAATTGTTCTTAAGTAAATTTTATTGTATCTATTTGAAGTTTACAACACGATAGTATGAGATACATAGAGACAGTAAAATGGTTTGATATAGTGATTGCTTCGCTTTCCATATATTTATTACTAATTTTTCTTCAAACTTTCTGACAGGACTATCAATACACTCTGAATATATTCCAATCCATCAAGTAATCTGCTGGTCTTGTTTCTTTCCTGGAGGCATCTCTCCCAGAACACTTTCTTCTGCTCCTGCCTGGATGGCTGGCTCTCTAGCTCCATGCATGGCTATCATTGTATGGCTTTGCTTCCAGGAATCCCCTCCACCCTCCTCACGTGCTGGACTCCCGTTTCCTGGATTGCATTTCTTCCTCCACCTGGATTTACCCCTTTGATGTGCAGGAGCAACTTCCTAAGAAATTGATGTATATGAAGTAAAATCTTTGAGAACCTGTAAGTCTAAACACACATTTATTCTACCCTCGCCATCTGACGATATTTGGCTGTGCACTGGTTTAAAGGTTATAAGTCCTTTCCATTTAGGATTTTGATGATGTTGCTCCATTTCCTTCTCCTTTCCAGGGTTTCTATGGAGAAGTCTGAAGCCATCCTGATTCCTGACTGTATATGCCCTGTTTTTCCCACTCTGAAATTTTTCAGGAATTTCTTTATTTTCTTAATATTCTAAAATTTCAGCCGGGCGTGGTGGCACACACTTGTAATCCCAGTACTTTGGGAGGCGGAGACCGGAGGATCTGGGTTCGCGGCCAGCCTCAGCTCTCTCTCTCTCTCTCTCTCCCCCTGTCTGTCTGTCTCTCTCTCTCTCTCTCCCTCTCTCTCTCTACTTAGTGAGGCCCTCTGCAATTTCATGAGACCCGGTTTCAAAAAAATAAAGTATAAAAAATAGGGCCGGGGGTGTAGCACGGAGGTAGAACGGCCCTGGGTTCAATCCCCGGTACCGCAAAAAAAAACTAAAATAAAAAATAAAATAAAATTTCACGCTGATGCCAATCTTATTTAAGTTATTATGCCAGACACCAGGCATGACGTTTAACCTGAAAGTCAGTCTTTTGGTTCTAGGAAATCTTCTTGTATTCTTTCCTACATGATTGCTTCCCTTCCATTTTCTCAATGTTCTTTTGGGAATTCCTATTAATTACTGGGCCTCACAAATTGTTTCTCTTATCTTTCCTATTACCTACGTCTTTGTATTTTCCCTCTACTTTCTCAAATGTTGTGTTAGTTAATTAGTTAGTTAGTTAGTTGAGATGGGGTCTCACTCAAGATGTTGTTCAGGCTGGTCTTGAACTTCTGAGCTCAAGGGATCTTCTGCCTCAGTTTGCCAACTGGCTAGGACTATAGGTATGCACTACCATGCCTGGGTTTTTTCTCCCTACTTTCTGAAGATTATTTGGCTCTTTTTTTTTTTTTTTGGTGTGTGTGTGTGTGGGGTGTATGTGTATGTGTGTGTGTGTGTGTGTGTGTGTGTGTGTGTGTGTATGTGTGTGTAACTGGGGAATGAA
>PVJS01022948.1:0-30055 GCA_004027185.1 Glis glis | reverse complement strand
GAGAGAGAGAGAGAGAGAGCGAGCTGAGGCTGGCCGTGAACCCGGATCCTCCGGTCTCCACCTCCCAAAGTACTGGGATTACAAGTGTGCGCCACCACGCCCGGCTCCTATGGAAAAGTTTAAATCATAATATGGTGATTCACTTAAATTAACACTATCCTATTTATGTGAATAAATTATGATTTTACTACCCTTCTTTTCCTTTCAACACAGAGAAAGGTACCAACAATAATAAAAATACTTATATATGTACTACCCAATTTTTTAAATATAACAATGCTTTATTGATGGTTTTCTATGTCACTGTCTCACTTTTAACAATCCTTTTAATAGGTACTTGGTTTCCATTTATTGGCTAAATCGTAATTATTTAGCCAGTATCATGTTGTTAAATATTTGGGTATTACCAGTTTCTACTCTTAAAATAACATTGCAGTCAACAACATTGCAATTATTATACCAACATTATGGTATAATAATTACCATAATTATTATAGTTGCTTCTTTTTTATACTTTTATTGGTGCATTATAGTCTCATATCATAATGTCGTTTGTAGCAATAGTGACAAACATGCACGCAGCACTTGGTGAACTTCCCCCCGGCTCCCTCTCCACTCCCTCCCGCCTTCCCCATAATTTTAATCCTCTCCACATGTGCTTTCAGTCTTATCTTTAAGTAATCTGTTTCCAATACCTACTATTACAAGCAAGGCTGCAATGCTCATTAGGAATAATATTAAGAGAGGCACTTAATGAGTTTTTACTGTGTAGCAAGGCACTAGTGTAACTGCCATGTGTAAATTAGTTTGTCTAATCCTCACAGCAGCTATAAAAAGAAGGAATTAGATTTATCCCCATTTTGCAGATGGGTCACTAATGAGGGGCTGGGATTTGAATTCAAACATTCTGGCACTTTATTATTTTTAATTAATTAATTAATTAATTTAGTACTGGGGATTGAACCCAGAGGCATTCTACCTCAGCGTTACATCCCCAGCCCTTTTTATTTTTATTTTATTTTACTTTTATTTTGAAACAGGGTCTCACTAAGTTACCTCATGATGCCTTCCAACCTGTGATCTTCCTATCTCAGCCTCCCAAGCACTGAGATTACAGGTGTGCCCCACTGCATCCAGCCCAGTAAAATATTTTAATTAATTAAAAAATAAGATACTCAGGTTTTGGTCAAGAATTTATGTCCCAGAATTCCTAAAATTGCACAGTGCTTTTCAGAAGTACCATCCCTCCATGTTCAAGTAATTAGAAGTCTCCTTAAAATGATAAATCATAGCCGGGAGTGGTGGTGCATGCTTGTAATCCCAGTACTTGGGAGGCGGAGACCAGAGGATCCAGGTTCGCAGCCAGCCTCAGCTACTTAGTGAGGCCCTCCACAACTCTGTGAGACCTGGTTTCAAAATAAAGGATAAAAAATAGGGACGGGGGTATAGCTTGGAGGTAAAACGCCCCTGGGTTCAACCCCTGGTACCGCAAAAAAAAAAAAAAAAAGATAAATCATAAGCCAGGCGTGGTGGCGCACACTTGTAATCCTAGTACTTGGGAGACTGAGACAGGAGAATCACAGGTTCGCGGCCAGCCTCAGCTACTTAGTGAGGCCCTCCACAACTTAGTGAGACCTGTTTCAAAATAAAGAATAAAAATAGGGCTGGGGGTGGAGTTTGGAGGTAGAACACCCCTGCGTTCAATCTCCAGTACCGCAAAAAAAAACAGACCAATACACCAAATCTGTGATTAAGACCAACACACCAGCCGGGCGTGGTGGCGCACGCTTGTAATCCCAGTACAAGACCAGAGGATCTGGGTTCGCGGCCAACCTCAGCTCTCTCTCTCCCCTTCTCTCTCTCTCTCTCTCTCTCTCTCTCTCTCTCTCTCTCTCCTTAGTGAGACCCTCCACAACTTCGTGAGACCCGGTTTCAAAATAAAGTATAAAAAATAGGGCCAGGGGTGTGGCACGGAGGTAGAACGCCCCTGGGTTCAATCCCCGGTACCACAAAAAAAAAAAAAAAAAAAAGACCAACACACCAAATCTGTGATTAAAAACAAAAGTTAAATTCTGGGTTTTAAGGAAAGTATCCTGCTATTGAAGAGAGGTGAACCAGCTTCCTCTCTGACTTGGATGTCTTGTACAGTATCTTGCTAAGTGTGGTTCTCAGTGCCACAGCTTTGCAGCACCTAGAGCTTAATAGAAATGGAATTTGGAAAGCACCGTCATATCAAAATAGAAACACAGTAAAGAAATACATATGCCACTGTTGGAGAAAAAATTTTCAGGATAAGGAAAAAAATGAATGGAACTGAAAGATTCGCGCAGCTGCTCAAGTGTTTCAAGGCTATGGGTGTAATTTAAAAAGGGCAATAAGTAAACATGATGTTCAGAATGTGGTTGGTTAGAAACACACCTGCTCATTCTAGTGGACACTGTCCGTGACTCACTGGAGCTAGGTCACACTGTGGATGCCCACAAACAAAGGCTCCCACTGCTACCGCTGAGGGGGAAGGAGGAGTCACCAGTCTGTGATGTGTGAAATTGCTATGCCCAAATAAAGTCCTCCCAGAAACTTTTCGGAATCCTGTAATAATGTTTGGGGGGAATAGAGAGTGGGTGGGTCTTTTTCCCAGTCATCAGTACTTCTTACAGCATAGACACTGGAGTGGTCAAGTGGGCAAGGGGTTTGGATAATTTTGTGCCGTAGAGACATCCTGAGAGGCCTTACAGCACAGTATTTAAGCACGTGGAGGCAGACAGCCAGGTTTAAATCCTGGCTCTGCCACTTTTTAGCTGACCTTGGGTGAGTAGCACATTCTGTATTTTAGTTTCTTTATCTGCAGTATGGAGATGGTACTAGCACCTACCTCGTGGGGTTGTTGTGAAGATTGTATGAGTTCAGACATTTCAGTGCTTAGAACAGTTGACAAATAGTAAACAATAAATGGAAACATTTATTCGTTTTTGGTGCTGGGGACTGAACCCAAGGCCTTGAACATGCTAAGCATACGCTCTACCACTGGGCTATATCTCAGCCTCACTTGTTTGGTAATTTTACTTTAAAAAATTAGTGAGAGCCGGACATGGTGGCACATGCTTATAATCCCAGTACTTAGGAGGCTGAGCCAGGAGGATAGCAGGTTCACGGCCAGCCTCAGCTACTTAGTGAGGCCCTCTGCAACTTAGTGAGACCCTGTTTCAAAATAAAGAATAAAAAATAGGGCTGGGGATGTAGCTTAGAGGTAGAATGCCCCTGAGTTCAATCCCCAGTACCGCAAAAAAAAAAAAAAAGAAAAAAAAGTGAGAAACAGAACCTTGTGGGAAAAAGGGAAGGAAACTAACAATTATTGGGTAGCTTTTATATCCAGACACTTTCTATACATTATCTCATTTGATCACGAGAATAAGTAAGAGAGTTGTTGTTCTTCCTAATTTACAGATAAGGAAATTGGAGTTCAGAGATTAAGTAATTTCCCAAGTTTATGCACTTAGAATTTTGACTTAGTCTTTTGGAATCCAAAGCCCACCCTTTTCCCAGTATGTCAGCATGTCTCAAACAGGGTTTCACAGGCCTCTGAAAGGGAGCTCGTAGATGTGTTCTCAGGATCCATGAACTCTCCAGACGATTTTTAAATTTCAGTACACCATTTCCATGATAATCTTTACATAGACATGTTCTGCATCTTCTGGAGGACCATCTCAAGAGAGCACTTTGGAGACATTTGAATTTCACTTTGTGTTTGTGCTAGTGTTGTTACCAAGTACAACACTACCTTAATGTTCCCGGCCAATAAGAAAACAACAGAGGGGACTTCATGAGCACTCATGCTAAGGGAGGCCCAAATGACATCATCACGGTTCAAACAGAAAATGGTGGGAACGAGCACTTCTCATACCTGGTAGTACACATTAGACTCAAACTCAAAGCCTGCACCCCAAGCACTGAGCTATATTCATGTTTGGAATAGTGATTTTAGTTTCAGCCAAACCTTAATTATTACGTCAAATTAATGTCATGTCAAGATCTTGGCTTTGTAGTGTATTTTTATTTAAATTTTAAATTTATTTGGTTTTATAATTGCAAAATAGATTTATAATTACACAAGGGACTTATGCCTGCTTTATGTTTATATATCAAGTATCATAGCAAAATAATTTAAAAGTCAACATTGAGAATGAAGAGGATGTTTCTCCTAAAAGAGGCCCATATATACTCATGTTTGAGAAGTTTTTTATTATATCAAGCTGTTTTTCTAGACATAGAAAAGGATATTTAAAAAAAAACACCGAGAGCTACTTTATAGATATAATTAGCTTTTGGAACCAAAATCTAGACAACGATAGAGGACTCAGGGAATGCAGGATATGGTATTTCAATGCAGGGCACACGTGGAAAGAAGCTGAAGGAAGGCAGGTGACTGGGCGGATCATGTCACGCCTCTCAGGGACCACTCTGGTGAAGTGGGGAATCCCAACTGCAGAGCAACTTTCAAGGACAACTCTATATTCTTGGTAAACCTCCCCAGCAAGTGTTCTATGATTAAAACAAGTAAAAGATAAAGTTTTCTTTTAGGGTGCAAGCAGCAAGTCTCTTGCAAGTATCTGTGATTCAGGAGCCATTCAAATGGCTCTGAGAAAGTAGGCTGTCAATAGGAAGACAACTTGGAACTCAGTGGAGCAAAATCTCCCAACTTATATCTGCGGGACACAAGAGAAGTCTTTGTCTTATGTACAGTAAAAACAGGTTAGTCCCACAAAGCCCTAGATTGTGGGTTTAAATAATCTGGCTCAGGGCCACTGAAATTGGATGATAGACATGTTTATGGACACAGTATTGAGTTTGAAGCCAACAACGACGTCAGCACATGTAGAGTTGGCCCTATGGATAAAGTCGGCTGCTTCCTGATGAATGCAGAACACTTTGGGAATGCCAGTTATTGAACCATCACATCAAGACAGCCATTTAAGACACCATTAAGATGATGGGAAACTTTCTGCTTGAAATAACAAAACATATTTACGAAAGTCCCAAACTGGCACAGGCTGTGTCCTTATCCGCTCCTCCAGCCCACAACACAAGCCAAGGTCACCTATCTTCTTCCCTGCACTGCTAAGTGTCCCCCTCTTCCTCCTTCCTTCCCCACTCTCTCTGGAGCCTGAATCTCTTAGGGCACCTGGCACACACATACTTGAAAGGAAGCTTGCTAAAGAAAGCAGTGGCGTGGCCCCTCTCAGCTCCACACCTGTTCTCAGGCCTGCCTTCACATATTTTAACCCAATGTTACTTATATTTAAATAGAAGGTCAGGGCTTTTTAGACAAGGTGATTTTCCTGTGTCCCAAACTGCCTAGGGTAAAGTCCAGAGACAGACCGAAAGCTGCTTCTGGGTTTCTCAGCTCCCTGTATTATCACCAGTTGTGCCTTTCAGAGGCCTCTGCACTTTGCCGTCTGTCCTCTTCCAGGATGCAGTCCCTTAGGAGATTCAGTCTGTGTAAGGCAGATCCTCCCTCATTCCCTGCTGCCCCCTCTGCCTGCTCTTCCCTGCCTCCCTTTCCTGTAAAAGGGCTGCTGTGAGACAGCTGGAAAGGAGGCACCCCTTTATCTCAGAACTTGGCATGGAAAAAAAATTGACTTGGTGGAGCTAACAAAACAAGGAGTAAAACCTGAGCAAGTAGACCTCTGAGAAACAGCGAAAGATCTAAAATTTAGATGTGAATTTCTCTGAAAAATGTTTCAGAAACTGAAGACAACAAGCTTTTGTCTTTATCTTGATGAGAAAGATTGACAGCAATTAAGAAAAGACTATCCAGTTTTTTTCTCTGCTTAGTTATTTAATCCTGGTACATTGATGCACTATATTGAAATCCCTAGCTAAATGCCTACAGGGACCAGGCAGCAAACCTCAGAGGAGAGGAGCAGAGACCTACAGCGGGACAAAGGACAGAACGCCTGCCAGTTCTTGCCAGGGTATGTAGAACTACTGTTGCTAGATCCAAGTTTTTTGCTTTTTTCTTCTGGAACCCAGGACCTTGCACATTCTAGGCGCTACCACTGAGCTGCATTCCCCAGCCCCTTGATCTTATTCTTAAAGAGAAGCTCTAAATCCAGTGTGTGTGCTTGTGCGTGTACACAGGTGAAATCTGACTGTTTTAAAATATTGCCTCAGCTTTAAGCAGACCAAACACATCTTATATTCTAGCTCTGATCTGGACTCAGAGAATCTGCTCAGCATAAAGCTTAAGAAAAGATGACTGGAAAGGAGACATCAACCAAGTATTCATTTCCTGTAGATTGGGGGTTTCCTACAGATGGTAGTAAATGCTGCTGTAGAATAAATTCCCTTTAGTCCAAATACAGTTCCTTTCTCCACATCTATGCTAGCAACTCACAAGTTAAATTCTCTTTGATATAATTTGCATGGTTCAATCTCCTTCCTCTTGCTTTCCTTTGTAAAAGTTCGACCAAAGTTTCAGCTTTCAATATCCACAGGGCTGACTTTGCTTGAGGAAATCTGCAGCTTACCTAACCCTGACCCAGTCGGTCCAGTCTGTCTCTTCCTCCGGGAATGTGCACACTGTGATCAGACAGTTTGGCAGGTTGGGTTGAGGAGGGAGACGGGTGGATAATGGGGCTTTTGCTTTAACCTCCAGCTGGGGATATTCTGAGACACTGTGGTCACAAAAGGAGCTGCAGCTTAAAGCTGTACCTATATCCTTCAGGTGGTAGATTACTAGTATTCCTGTTAAAAAGACATTCCTTCCTGAAATTTCCTGGAGTGCTAAAATTTAATGCCATTCTCTTGTGGATGATTAGAAATGATTGGAAAATTAGTGCCTAAAGACAGAGATTCCTGCCCACCTCACTCCTTCCACACCGATTAGAGGCAACTCCCCTCCCTGGAGGGCCAAGTGCCTGTCCCCCACTCACCTTCCAAAGCTGGAAGAGCCACACAGACAGCCAAGACCATGAGGGTGAGTCCGGCCTGCTGCATTCCTGCCTGACCCGCTGGCTCTGACTGGCCGCAGGTGAGGCAGTGAGATCAGGAAATGAAGCTAAAAGTGTCCTTGTGTACAGAGAAAGAGCGGGAGAAGTAAGCCAGGTAGCCCCGCCCCCAGAGAGACTCAAGGAATCTGTCCTGTTTCTTTCCTGAACATCAGGCTCCTGCCTGACTTGTCAAACTCCCAAATGATGTGTGTTCACATTGTCCGGAGGTCAGGGGACATCAGTGGCCACCTGGCAGCTGGTGAGGTCCTTGTGAGTTGGGGGTACGTATTTGAATCATTTGGGAACTATTATAAAAAATAGCAATCTACATGACCCCCCCCACACACATACCTATATGCCAGAAATCTGGCTTAGATTTAGTAGGTGACTAGTCATTTGAATTTTATAAAAGCTCCATAGATTATTCTAATGGGCACTTCTGTTGAGAATTATTGCCTAAAAGGAGTTGTTTTTTGTGGCTTGAAAACATGAGTTTCTGGGAACAAGGTGACAAGTCATAAGGAAATTATCTCCATGGAGCGATATGGAAGAATTCTATCCACCTCACTGGTCTTGGTTAGAAGCCAGATGGTTTCCAGTGAAGCTTTAGCTTAATTAGGAGAAAGATGAGACAAGTAGAGGGCAGGTGAGGAGCATGGTTCTAGGCCAGCTTTGCTGCTGATTGGCTTCATGAGGGAAGCCACTCCAAAGGGGAAGATCATTAGATTCTAATACCACAGCGTCCACTAAGGAGTCATTTAACCTCGGGAAATGCCCTTAGCTTTTCTGAAATAACAAGTCGGTCTGGATGATCTTCAATGTCATGCCATGCTTCTTCTAGAACTGCACTATCCCATGGAGTGGCCACTAGTCTACACGTGACTCTTGAGCTCCTGAAATATGACTCGTCCAAATTCAGATGTATTAGAAGTGTAAAATACACACCAGGTTTCAAAGACTGAGTATGAAAAATTTCTCATTAACAATCAATTACATGTTGAAATAGTAATACTTTGGACATATTGTGTTAAGTAAAATTTGTTATTAAAACCAATCTCACTTGTTTCTTTTTACATTTCTAAATAACTGCAATGTTTCTAATATTTTTGGCCCCTCCAAAACACATGTTGAAATTTATTTCCCAATGAAACAGTGTGGGGAGGTGGGGACTAATGGGAGGTGTTTAGGTCATGAGGGTGGGGCCCTTATGAATGGAAAAATACATCAACACAGAGGGTCTGCGGGAGTGGGTTGGGTCCCTGCTGCTCTTCTACCATGTAGGACACAACATTCCTCCTCTGAGAAGAATGTAGCAACAAGGCAGCAAGCGATGGAACTTGCCAACACCTTGATCTGGCACTTCCCAGCCTCCAGAACTGGGACAGAATAAATTTCTGTTCTTTATCAGCTTTCCAGCCTTGGGTGTTCAGCCATAGCAGCACAGAATGGACTAAGCCAGTTATATATGTAATTTAAACCCAGAATATTTTATTACCCATGTAGATCACATATTTGCATCAGGCACTGCTGCTTTAGAAGGTCAAGAGCCTGGACTCCTAATTGTCCCCAGCTGTCAAGATGTAGTATTTAGCTAAGCTCCAATTTTGCCTCCACAAACTAGGTTTATAATAAAATGGCAAATGGAGCTGGGCATGGTGGTGCATGCCTGTAATCCCAGTGCTTGGGAGGCTGAGACAGGAGGAACTCAGGTTTGAGGCCAGTATGCAATTAATGAGACCCTGTTTTAAAATTAAAATTAAAAAAAGGGCTGGCAGTGTAGCTCAGTGGTAAGATACCCTGGCTTCTATCCCCACTGACTGACAAACACACACACACACACACACACACACACACACACACACACACACACACACAATGGGGAATGGGAGCTTTGGAGGATCATGAGCTAGCAAAGATGGCAACTTCCTGAATGAGAAGGCCCAGTCCCCCAGGCTAGCAGTTCCAGCCTCCGCCACTAAGCAAGGGGTCTTTGCCAGAGGTCTTAGTAAATGAGCAGAAAGAACCTGCAGATGTGACCTTCAAAGACCTATGACACGATGTGCACCCACCATAACCCGAGCAGCATCTTTGGACCAAAGCAGTGTCCTCTGAAGGTAAGAGTCAGGGAAGCTGCACAGAAATTATAGCCTGAGATAGCCATGAAGATTTGCAAAAATAGCCCATGTGCCTAAAACATTCACCAGTCTGCCTGGCACCTCTAATTCCCACCCTAGGTTCCTCCCAAGGATAACTTTTCTGCAGTAGAAAATGAACTATTGAGTATGATAGGGCACCAACAGGAAGCTGGGCTTGATTTTGGTGAGCCTGGGATTACACAGACCCTGTGTACTCTACTGCGTACCTGTCATTTGCTTCTCTCTTTGATAGTAAGTTTCTCTTTCGTTGTGTTTGTGTTCTTTCTGCTAAGAAATGTCAACATGGCCCTTCCAAGAAGAAGGCGCAGGGACAGGATGTAGGGATTGGGTAGCACAGCAGCTGCTCCTTGAGTTATTAGCATTTTCTCTCTCCTTCACACTCCTTCCTGAGTGCGCTGGAATGAGATGGTGAGTTGGGCAGTGGTTACTGGAAGAAAGTTGGTTTAGCACGTAGACCCAAGAACCTTAAAGCACTCATGAAGTTACCATCCCTGGAATCACAACCTTGGAGCAGGACATTGTCACTCTGATGTTCAAAAGCAAATATGACATCCACTGCAGGAACCTATAAACCACTAAAAAACCCTGTGCCACATCATTTTGAATGAAGACATGAATGAGAGGAATACTGGGCTGATCAGTTTTTATTAAAATGAGAGAAAAAATGGAATAATGGGGTTTTGTCTGGAGAGAACATGGGACAAGGTATGATTATGGGGTACATGTGTCTGTGTGTGAGAAGGGTGCTCACTAAGCAGACATGGGCCAACATTAGCTAGGAGTCCCCAAAAGATGGTGTATGTTAGTTCTGGATTACTACAGTGAAATACCTGAGGCTGTTAACTTTTAAAGAGAAAAAGCTTATTTAGCTCACCGTTTGGGAGGTTCTAGGGCACGGCACAGGCACCTCAAGTCTGGCTGTGTCACATCATGGTGGAGGTGCCTGTGTGTGCAGAAGAAGCTGACGCCCTCTCCCAGGAAACTGAGAGGGAGACACTGGCATTCCACAATCCTTTCTGTGGGCACAACCATGATAAGCTAAGGACTTCCAACTAGGACCCCTCCCAAAGGTCCTACCATTTCCCAACAACACCACCCTGCGGACCAAGACTTTAGTCACAGTGGTCCCTGAGGGGACTGTTATGGTCTGAGCCTAGAATGTCCCAAAAGGCTCATGTGGTGAGAGCATGTATGTCCCCGGTGAAGCAAGGTTTGGAGGTGGGCATGGCTGGAGGAGGTGGTTCAATGGGGGCATGGCACCTCTTCTCGCCCTCTCTGCTTCTAGCTACCGTGACGTGAGAGTGGCACCCCTCCACCATGCCTTGCCACCGAGGTTTCTGCCTTCACGCTGGCTGAAAATGGACTGAACCTCTAAAACTGTGAGCCAAATAAAACTTTCCTCCTCTGTGTTGTGCTTGGCACCAACCATGGCAATGAACATGCCCACTAAAACAGGGACAGTGAGACCACATCCCAACAATAGCAGGTTGATTCAGAAGAACATTGATTATTTAAATAATTTTTTCAGCTGGCCTTACAGCTTCTGCAAAACCAGTTGAGGAGATTGGGAAATGTATGGCTTTAGGGCTCCAGGCATAGTTAGAGGACAGAGACATAGAATGAAACAATTTGAGGACAATCTAAAACTATATGTGGCTTTTGTCTTCCGTTGTGAAATGTCCTTGGCTAAGAACACCTGGATGTAACCTTTTAGGTATCTTATTTTTCTTTACCAGGAAAAACCAAATAGTTTAAAGAGAAGTAAAGTGGATGAGCCTGGAGGATATTATGTTTCTTGAAATAAGTCAGCAAGACAATAAGTCAGAAAGACAAATACAAATACTTGACAAAGACAAAGACAAATACTTGAAATAAGTCAGAAAGACAAATACTAGAGGTTCTCACTTATATGTGGAAGCTCAAAAGTTGATCTTATAGAAAGAGAGGAGAATAGTGGTACCAAAGGCTGGGAAGGGAGAGAGGTGGTGGTGGAGAGATGATTAACAAGTACGGGGGTGCAGTTGGATAAGAGGAATAACTTCTAATGTTCTATAAAACAGAAAGGTAACTATGGTTGATAGCAACTAACTGTATATTTCAAAATAGCTAGTGGAAGGGATTTTTGAATGTTCTCAACACAAAGAGATGATAAATGTTTGAGGCGGTGGATATACTAATTACCCTGTTCTGACACATCATATACAAGTATTAAAATATCACATTGTATTCCATAAATATATACATTTTATGTCAAATACATATATATGTATGTAAAAAGAGAGAAGAAAGTATAAACCTCAGCCTGTCATTGAAATACCTGCTGCCATCCATGTTTTGGGTAAAATGACTTGTTTGGATTAGGAGGATGAAGAAATAAATTTCTAAACAGTAGCTTTCACAAAATAAGAGTAAGCCAGTGAAACCTCCTTGGCTGTCGTCTTGAAAATTAGTATATAAATGGACTGTTGAGGAAGTCATATCAACATCTAAATGTCCCAGGATAACTGACAATTTAATAAACCCCTTCCATAAATCTTTTGGCATTGAGAATAATGGACTTTCTTTTTGCGGTACTGGGGATTGAACCCAGGGGCGTTTTACCTCCGAGCTACACACCCGGCCCTATTTTTTATACTTTATTTTGAAACTGGGTCTCACGAAGTTGCGGAGGGCCTCACTGAGTAGCTGAGGCTGGCCACGAACCCGGATCCTCCGGTCTCGGCCTCCCAAGTACTGGGATTACAACCATGCACCACCGGCGAGAATAATGGACTTTTAACCTGTGTGATCTTTGAGTTCTAGTTTATAGGTAATGGGTTTGTTAAAGCAAGGCAGAACCAAACAAGGGTCCCTTATTAAAAATTACATTACAAATACTTTATGGCAGGCTGCTAAGTTACAATTTTAAAAAGTAATATGTTGTTCTCTCATGATGGAAAAATTATATTGTGTCCATTGTAGGAAATGTGGAACATGTAAAAAAGTATAAAGAAGTAAATGTTTTAAATATCTAGATATGAGCTTTCTTATTTCGTTGGCATGTATTCCCTAGTCTTCTTTCTGTGCACATCTATTCATTCATTCATTCACTGAATAAACATTGATGATGAATCTACTATATGCAAAACATTGTGCTAGACATGGAGGACAAATGGTGAGTGAAGGGGACATGGTCCTGTCAGCAGGACAGACAATTCAGCATTTCAGCAAGTCATAGCAGTAAATCTGCACGATGCCAACACAAGGAAGCCCAGCACCTTGGGCATTCTGTGCTGCAGCATCTCACCCAGTCTGGGAATCAACCAGCTCTAAAACGTAATGTTTAGCCCCTGCCTGGTTTTAGCATTTCAGTTCCTTATTGAATGAACTGCTCTTAATACTGAACATTAAGATTGTGGATTTTTTCAACTTTTATAAAACAACGTCTGCAATGAATGACACGCACAATTCAAATCTTTATGCTTATTCTTTAGAACCAATTTTGAAAATCAATACTGCAAAGTAAAAGGAAATAGTGACCGGAAAGGCTTTTGATACATATTCAGGTCTTTAAGCTGAATGTATAACCTAATTTTTTTTCCCTAATAGGTTCCACATTTTTCCAGGGTCCTGCAATGGAAATTCTTACTATACAAAGTAAATCACATGCTTTAAAATAGCTCTGGAGAGGACAGGGCACCATGCCCAGCTAAGAAATCTGTATTCTTTAAAAGTAAGATGGTACTTTTTCCAACTGAGATGGCTATGAGGAGTTCCAGGCTAGGTTTCTTTCAGTGCTGTGTTTTATGGTTTATGGTCTGTAATTAGATGTGTGATGAAGTTGGGCATCAGCAATGCCAAAATAAACAGAGAGGAAAGAATGCAAGACTTATCAGTAGGAGCAAAGTTTGAACCTGGAACTGAAGCAGGGAATTTCCCTTGCATAGAATTTCTAATTCCTGGTTAACACTATAATTTCCTTTCCCAGATTACATGCATAACTTTTTTTTAGCATTCATTCTTTCAATGAATTTAAATGAATCCAAATTCATTGTGATATCACTATAATCTGTTTTATTATGATGCTGAGACAGAAGTTAGGTGACTTGCATAAGGTCAGTCAATAAATTGGGAACCAAAGAGCAGAATGGTACTTCAAGCAAATAATAGAAATAATAAGAACACCCCTAGGAAAATCTGACTAAGGAGAGCAATGAGTAGTGACTAGTTTTTCTGGGGGTTAATGTACATTGCAAGTCTACTGTGACTACGACAGACACTGATGCATAAATCCAGAATATGTGATGTTTGTGTGAATTTAATATATTTGTAAAGTTAGCATTTCATATCAGGAAAAACTGGATTATTCAATGAGTGATTTTGAAACAGTTAGTTGCCTATGTGAACAAAGAGAAAGTTGAAGCATTAAATTCTGATGTATTAAATATTTAAAGAATTAACTAATCAAAGGAAATAAATATGGAAGCTTTACAGTAGGGAAGGACTTTCTAGCATAAAACAAGACTCAGAAGCCATAAAGGAAAAAAATTTTAAAAAATCGACCACACAAAAAAGTGAAATTCCATTGTTGGGGCTTAGAAAATGGTACCTTAAAGTGAAGGCCTCACAAGCAGCCTCAGAAGCTAAGATCCTGACCTCTTGCCTTCATGTCTTTCTCCTCACTCTCCCCTAAGGCAAGCCATAGAATCCAGAATGCAGATTCCTTGGCAAGTCACTGAAACCAGACCCCTTCCACCAAAGCCCACCTGTCCCTTACCTCTCTCTCCCACCTAAGGCAAGACACAGAATCTAGAATTCCTCTAGCCCGAGGCAAGTCACAGAAGCCAGAACCCTTTCCCCCCAAAGCCAGTCATAAAATCTAAAAACACTAATCTTCCCCTTTCTATCTTGGAGCCACTAAAGAAAATTCTGGCCTACTTTGTCTGATAGCAGATCCTAAGCCCCCATGTCAGAAATGGTCCTGCCCCACACGCAGAGGAGGGAATGCTGCACAGACAGGCCTGGAAGAATCTGAAAGGACGGCCCTCACTGGATTTCTTCACCCAGTCTTGTCTAATCTTATTTTTAAATGGCTGTCTATGATTTATTGAACCCAGGGATAAAAATGGATAGTTCACCCCAGGTCTCTGCAGTCTCCAGTGCTCTTGCGCCATGTAAATTATGATCAAGTAAATGTGTTAGGCTTTTCTCTTGCCAATCTGTCATTTGGTATAGGGGTGTTGGCTATGACCCTTTATGATGGACAGGAAGGGGGTCACCCTCTTTTCCTCTCCTATATCATCATGGAAAAAAAACTTAATAAAAGACAAATGGCAAAAAGAAAAATGGGAGCTGGACGTGGCACCCGCCTGTGATCTCAGTACTTGGGAAGCTGAGACAAGAGGATTTCAGGTTCAAAGTCAGCCTCAACAATTTAGAGAGACTCTCAGCAACCTAGCAAGATCCTGTTCCAAAATAAAAAATATAAAGGGCTGCAGTTTGGGAGCATAGTTTGGAGATAGAATGTCCCTGGATTCAATCTCTAGTACCACAAAATAAAAAACAAACAAACAAAAAAACCTCACCTAATTAGGTCACCTCCCCCCCAGGATAATATCATTTTTGATTCATTTAGTCAATTTTACGGATTTTAGATCTTGAAAATTCCTTCACCTTTGCCATTTTTTTTATCAGCTAGAAGCAAAGCACTGGTATTATGGTTTGGATTTAAAATGTCCCCCCAAACCTCATGTGAAGACAGTGCAGCCAGGTTCAGAGTCAGGACATGGCTGGAAGAGGTGGATCTCTGGGGCATGGCCTTGGGGACTGTACCTGTCCCTGGCTGCTCCCTGCCCCCTGCTTCCCACCACCATGAACTGAGGGAGGCTTTGTCCTTCTCCACCATGCCCTAAGTTGCTGAGTCATTCCTGCCAGGAGCCAGCTGTTCATAGACTGACCTCTGAAACCGTGAACCCTAAAATAAACCTTTCTTCCTCTAAGTTGTACTTGTCAGGTATTTTGGTCACAGCAATAAGAAAGCAAAGACAACTGGGTTCACCTGTACTCATACACTGTTGGTACATTTTTTAAATACAGTGGTTAAAAAAACTTTTAAAAGTGTTTCAGTTGCCAAGGCTGTATAACAAATATGCCAGGACTTGTGGCTTGAACAATCAAAACATTTATTTGGCTCATGAATATGTACTTTTGAAATATTTATTTATTTATTCATTTATGTATTTATTTATTTATTATTTGTATGAGAGGTTGAACCCAGAGGCATTCTACCACTGAACTACACCCTAACCCTATTTTATTTTTTATTTTGAAATAGTCTCACTAAATTGCAATGGGACCTCAACATGTTGCTGAGGCTGGCCTCCAACTTGCAATCCTCCTGTCTCAGCCTCCTAAGTACTGGGATTACAGGTGTGTGTCACCATGCCCGGCTGAATCTGTACTTTATATAGGGGAAGACTTGGTAGGGATGGCTTACGTTGGCTCCATTCAGCATCAGATGGGGCGGTTTGAGGGCTGGAAGCTGGACTCATCTAGAGGATTCACTCACTTCCATGTCTGGAAGTTGAAGTTGGCTATTGACTGGGGACCTCAGTTCCAACTGGGCTTCTCTGTTTTTATTCAGCATTCTCACCTCTGTGACCCCAAATTCATGATGACCACAACTTGAAGGAAGATTTATTTGCTCACTGTTCTGGACATTTCAAAGGTCATAGTTCATTGCTGAGCTGCCTTATCAGCAGGAGCCATGGCTGCCAGTCCTCGGGGCATCATGGCAGGGATCAGAGAGAGAGAGAGTGAGAGCTCGTTCTAGCTCATGGCCGTAGGGAGAGAGGAGCACAAAGCTGTAGCAGCCATGGTGGGGGGAGGAGAAGAGTGGGGCCACTGTCCCCAGCAACCAAACCCTGCCTCCTCCATGTGAGGGGTTAGTAAAATGTAGGCAGAGAGGGTAAAGTCCACGGGGGTTCATTCTGAGGCTATCTATGAGGAAGCTAAGGGAAAGACAAAAACAGGAAAGTTGGCCAAGGATAGATGTAAAATAGAGATAAAAACAAGGAATCTAAACACAATGGCAAAACCCAAACACAATGGCAAAATAACAAAACCAGGAGGATGTGGCCAACAGCCACAAGGATGTAAACTGCACTTCAAACAGTCAGAATGTCCTAATCATGAGAACCAAAGACGCACACTACTTACTGACAACTAAAAAGAGAGTGGAGGTACCTGATAGGCCAGCGGTTAGATGAGTACCCCTCTACCAGAGTCAGCCATGGTGCTCCCAACTCCAGGCGCCCCCTCTTTGATTGAGGGCTTCTTGCTTCACTTACCTAAATTTCCCTTGTTATTCCTGGCTAAATAAAGCCTTTCTCTGAGTGCTGCACTTGCTCTCTGTAACCTCATTTTTTAGTTCAGCGAGACAATGGACCCTGTGCACACTGAGAGGCACTTCACGTGGACCCTTCCCCAGCCACCAAATCCTGCCTCTGAGCAAGGCTGCCTTGTCCAAGACAAGAGGTCTGGGGGACATTTTAAATCCAGACCATAACACCGTGAAACTAGTTTGGCTTTCCTTACAGCATGGTGGCTAGGTTCTGAAGGCAGGTATCCTATAAGCAAGAGAAAAAGCACCCAACAGAAGCTATGTTGCCTTTTAGGTCCTGTTGTCATGGGAGAAGGGTCGATTCCTCATCTTTGGATTTGTGGGGTCCTTGGCATACGTGACAGAAAAGAATTTCAGCACGCACCAGTCAGAAACATAGACAGAGGTTTACTTAGGAAAGTAAGAAATACACATTCAAGAGAGAACATGGGCCATCTCCAGAGTGAGAGAGAGAGATGCCCTCGGGAGTGTAAGGCTCTCCTTTTACAGGGAGTTTCATGAGGGGTGAGAAAATGGCGAGCATGCGAGGAGGGGTGAGCCTGCTGTCCTCAATTTACTGCCATAGGCCCCACCTTCAAATGCCATCCCAGTGGAGATTGGGGTTTTTTTTTGGGGGGGGTACTGGGGATGGAACCCTGGAGCATTCTACCTCTGAACTATACCCCCAGCCCTACTTTATTCCTTTGCTTTGAAATAGGTCTCACTAAGTTGCCGAGGGCCTCACTAAGCTGCTGAGGCTGGCCTGAACCTGCGATCCTACTGTCTCAGCCTCCCAGGTACTGGGATTACAGGTGTGCGCCACCATGTCCAGCTGGAGATTAGATTTCAATGCATGAATTCTGGGAGGACATGAGCATTGTGTAACACGGGTGACATCTAGAAGATGAGGGCAAGAAAATAGATTCTCCCCTACAGGCTAAAGCTGATTCTTAGCTTAGAGAGACCTGTGATGGATTTCTGACATATAGAACTATAAGATAATTAATTTGCCTTGTTTGGGACCACTAAGTTTGTGGTAATTTATTATGGCTGCAAAAGAAAAGTAATACAGGATATATACACGTACACTCGAACCCTCTAATCCCTTAGCAAGTCAAGTAGGCATATTTTCTTTTCACCCTTTTGTAGTATTTCTACCCTTTCAAAGATTTCCTGGGGTCATTTTCATTGATCTCACCAGAATCGATGTGTTGAAAAGGAAGCAGAGGCCTTACACAGTGATATGCTCTGAGCGCCACATCCTAGGAATGGTGGGGTCCTTTCCAGGAGGACTGGCCTGGGGTCCAAGCCACCTTTTATGGAAGCTGGATTGCAACCTGTGCCAATCAGTTTAGAATCTACAGAAACATATGAGTCTCTGCTTACTGGGGAACCAGGTTCAACACAGAGAGCTGTTGTTACAGACACCAAGCGGTTCGGCTGTGGAAGTCCAGGAGGACGGAACTCTGGTATTTATACATGACTCTCCAAGACAAACAGGGAATCTGCTCATACAATGGGCCTTTATACTATCTCATGAACACTTTACCACTGTCATTTGGATATATTACATGTGCACACAGTTGTTATGTAACCACTATCCCTCAGCCTATACTTCAACAACAAATAGAGGCAATTTTCTCTCTGCCTTCTACTTTATGTGCACTTTATCAATATTGCTGAACTGGGAACATGGGTGGTGCTCAAATGAAGTCAAAAGAATATTGAATGAATAAGCATGTGTGAATCTAGACGGGTGCCTTTTTTGAGGAGGATCATGGTATGTGCTGGGGCTCTAATCTGACCTTCCTATCCTGTTCAGGCAATTATGAGATTGATGGGATCGGGATGCCCAGACCTTGAAGCAACAACATTAATTAGTCTTACTAGGTATGTACGTCAAGTAACTCCTTGCCACTCCAGTGGAAAGAGGGTACAATGCTTCATAAGCCCTTTCATTAATATCATTATTCCTGGGGAGGAAAGAAATGCCAAGGGGGAAGCAGATGACAGTGCCTTGGATTTATGCAAAGTGCAAATTAACTGTGGAGATTGTTCATAAGAGTTTCTCAGATCAGTGAAATTGCTGAACCTCCTAGCTTGGGTCTGGATCTTGGTTTATTGCTAGAATCTGATGAAATAATAAATAATAGGGATAGCTATGTGTGCCTACTTGAGGTGCTCAATCCACGTGGGAACAGAGCAGCTTATCAGCAGCTCCCCCACCCCTCCAGGACAATCAGCGAGTCAGGAGCCGGTGTCAGGCCAAGTCTGCTCCACAGCCCGAGAACTGCACTTACAGCAGAAAATGGAAACGTCTTCATTTAGCATAAAGCATACACACTTACTGTATAAAACATGAGCTAGCCAGCTGTGGTGGCACACGACTGTAATCCCAGTACTTGGGAGGCTGAGACAGGAGGCTCTCAGGTTGGAGACCAGCCTCAGCAACTTAGTGAGACACTGTTTCAAAATAAAAAATATAAAATAGGGTTGGGGGTGCAGCTCAGAGGTAGAATGCCCCTGGGTTCAATCCCCAGTACTGCAACAACAACAACAAAAAACCCAAAACATAAAAAAGCATGATATAATACAGAGAGAGTAAAGTTCCTTATGATGAACTTCACCCTTATCCCCTCTGCTCCAGAGGTGACTATTGTCAGCTGTGTGGTAGCTGTGTTTCAAACTTGTTTTCTATACATGCACACCTCCATGTATCTGTTTTACAAAAATAGAATCATACTGCTCTGATACTGGTTTTAATTTTTAGAAGACATCATACAGACATTTTTGTATATCATCACATAGATCTACCTCATCCATTTAAATGCTCTAAGCATTCCATTGTTTGTACATTTATTTATTTATTTATTTATTTATTTATTTATTTATTTATTTATTTTGCGGTATTGAACCCAGGGGCATTCTACCTCCGAGCTGCACCCCCAGCCCTATTTTTTATTCTTTATTTTTGAAACAGGGTCTCACTAAGTTGCGGAGGGCCTCACTAAGTAGCTGAGGCTGGCCGCGAACCTGCAATCCTCCTGTCTCAGTCTCCCAAGTACTGGGATTACAAGTGTGTGCCACCACACCCAGCTGTACAATAATTTAGGTTGCTGATCCTCTAGGCAAAGACTATTTCCAGTTTTCTTTATACCTTTTTTTTTTTCTGGTGTATGTGTGGTGCTAGGGGTTAAGCCCAGAGCCTCACAACATGCTGGGCAAGAGCTCTATCACTGAGCTACATCCACAGCCCTTTCTATTTTATTATGAGACAGGGTCTTGCTAAGTTGCTCAGGCTGGCTTCAAACTTGGGATTCTCCTGCCTCAGCCTCCCTAGTAGCTGGGATTACAGGTGAGCCCCACAGCACCCAGCTTATTTTTGCCATCTTAAGTAACCAATAGAAATCCCCTTTTCTTTGTTTACTAATCTGTTTAGTTCCTTATAATAAATTCCTAAAATTGGAATTTCTGGGTCAAATGGCTTATATATATATATATATATATATATATATATATATATATTTGGCAGTACCAGGGATTGAACCCAGGTGGTTCTACATCCCTGGCCCTATTTTTTATCCTTTATTTTGAACCCGGGTCTCACAAAGTTGCAGAGGGCCTCACTAAGTAGCTGAGGCTGGCCACGAACCCAGATCCTCCAGTCTCAGCCTCCCAAGTACTGGGATTACAAGTGTGCACCACCACACCCAGCTTAGGTCAAATGGCTTATATTTTTCACACATATTACCAAATTCCCTCTGGTAATAAAGTGTGAATATTGTTTCATCAACAATGCCCGTTCCTTATACCTCCTGCCAACACTGAGCATTAGCAATCTTTTTTAAAATTTCCCAAGCCGAGTACCCAATAACACTCACTGCTGTTTTATTTTGCATTTTAGTTAGATTGACTCTCTTGGGATTTCCATTTAAAAATATTATTTTTAAAGTTATAACAATTCCTATATTTGTAATAATTTTTGAAAATTAGAAATAAGAATTTCTTGATGTAATGGAGAAGTTAAAAAGTACCCCAGTCACAAAATATCTCTAGATTCATTTAAAAACTACATCAAAATCAATCTCGCATTTGCAGATTCCATTGGAATCTCAGTTGGTCCAGGATGTCCTGTATCACATGAAACACACACAATGCACCAGATGGAGGAAATGAGTAATTAATAAATCCTTCAGGTCTCTAGCCTTAGAACTTCATCAAAAACATTTAGCTCGTGCCGGGCGTGGTGGCGCACGCTTGTAATCCCAGTACTTGGGAGGCGGAGACCAGAGGATCCGGGTTTGCGGCCAGCCTCAGCTACTTAGTGAGGCCCTCCGCAACTTCGTGAGACCTGGTTTCAAAAATATAAAATATAAAAAATACCAGAGGTGTAGCTTGGAGGTAAAACACCCCTGGGTTCAATCCCCGGTACCGCAAAAAAAAAAAAACAAAAAACATTTAGCTCAACATTTTCTTTTTTAAAGTCATGATTTGGTCCCAGAGGAGAAAGCATAGGAAAAAAATTGGAAATCTATCTTCACATTTGTTGTATATACTATTCTTGACTGGCCATATATATATATTTTGTAGTCAGTACCCAAGGATCACATAACATGATACATTATTGGGCTGGCTGCTCTAGCACACTGATAAAAAAAATCTATTCCTCTTTGTTCCACACTAATGTGTAATGACATTTAGAAGAGGGCATAAAGTATACAAAGCAATAGACACTGCCTGCCAAATGACACAGAAACACAACTACCTTCCGTTCTGCACATTTCCAGGGAGATCCAGCTGTTCCCAGAGGGAAGAAACCAGCAAGTTCTGCTGCCACCCCGCAGCTCCTCAGCACGGCACCCAAACCAGCCATCGGGCGTGTGAGGCGCTTCCACCCCCCAACCAGACTAAAAGACGGGGCCGATTTCTAATTTGTGGCTCCACATTTACAGTTATTATAATATTTGCATTTCATTGCTTATCTGGTGTAATCATATGAAACAGATTGCTAGAAGGCCACGTTTATCCTTAAGGGATAATTCAGTATACAGCACAGTATTTCAGCATTATTCATGATTGAAAGGCCATGACACTTAAAATATGGCACGATTATATCTAAAGGCTTTTACAGAATTTCATACCCAGAGGTTTGAATATTACCTACTCTATCATCCTGATGTTTGCTTAGTTGCCATAAAATTGTGCAAGGTGCCAGTGAGCCTTATGGTTCTGTTATGTCATAAATCAGACTTTGTATATGCAGGCTTTATGCATACAGATAATATGAAAGGGGAAAAAAACTGTGTTACTTTCTTTGCAACAGGATATAAAAAGTATAAAGCACTAGAAATTCTCTTGAAAGTTGTAAAAGTAGGTTCGATAATCACTGGGCTTGTCCAATTTGAAGACAGAGCATAGAACTGAATGATGTCAATCATTAGTCAGTAGCTCTGAGAAACTCAAAGTCCAACAACAGAAACTCCCAGGATAAAAAGCATATTCACCAGCCTGGCGAGGTGGAGCATGCCTGTAATCCCAGAACTTGGGAGGCTGGGACAAGATGATCACAGGTTCGAGGCCAGAGCATGGTAATTTAGTGAGACTCTGCTTCAAAATAAAAAATGAAATAAGGCTGGGGTATAGGTCAGACATAGAATGGCCCTGAGTCCAATTCCCAGTAACCAGTAATGTCAAAAACAAAAACATATCTTCCCACACATGTCCATGGGCATGATTGAAAATATCCTGGGCTTTAGGGTAAATTGAAAATATAAATCCGGGTGTGGTGGCACACGCTTGTAATCCCAGTACTTGAGAGGCTGAGACAGGAGGATCGCAGGTTCATGGCCAGCCTCAGTTATTTAGTGAGGCCCTCTGCAACTTAGTGAGACCCTGTTTCAAAATAAAGAATAAAAAATAGGGCTGGGGTGTAGTTCAGAGGTAAGACTGCCCCTGGGTTCAATCTCCAGTTGCGCAAAAAAAAGAAAATATAAACCTTTAAATATAAACCTTTAATAGTTCTGCCAAAGCCAGGCATGGTGGCACACACTTGTAATCCCAGTTCTTGGAGGCTGAGATAGGAGGATTGCAGGTTTGTGGCCAGCCTCAGCAATTTAGTGAGACCCCCAGCAACTTAGTGAGACCCTGTTTCAAAATAAAAAAAGGGTTGGGGGTATAGCTCAGAGGTAGATTGTTCCTGGGTTCAATCCCCAGTAACTAACACACACACACACACACACACGCACACGCACACACACACACGTCCTGCCACTCTGTGGCCTGTGCTGTCTACTCTCTTTTCTAAGAATTCCCGTTCTGAGCCGGGCGTGGTGGCGCACGCTTGTAATCCCAGTACTTTGGGAGGCGGAGACCGGAGGATCCGGTTCGCGGCCAGCCTCAGCGCGCATGCGCGCGCGCACGATCGATCGATTGATCGATCAATCTCTCCTCTCTCTCTGTCTCTCTCTGTCTCTGTCTCTGTCTCTCTCTCTCTACCTAGTGAGGCCCTCCGCAACTTCGTGATACCCGGTTTCAAAAATAAAGCATAAAAAAATAGGGCCGGGGGTGTAGCGCGGAGGTAGAACGCCCCTGGGTTCAATCCCCGGTACCGCAAAAAAAAAAAAAAAAAAGAATTCCCATTCTAATAAGGGACGCTGGACAATCTGCAAAATGCCAATGTGACATTCTTAAATAAGGCCCTCTGTTTTAATGAGATTCCTTGTTTAATATGGAGAAAGAAAAAGAAGAAAGGGTTTTGTAACAGAAAAAGTTACACAAGATATAGGCTTTATTTCATTTCTTAACTCAGATGCTTTTAAAAATATTTAATCAAATATACCCCCATTATATAATATTTACTATTATATCCACCAAATTTACACAATAATTACACTTGAAAAATAATAAATAATAGATTTAAGATCTAATAGAATATAAAACATAACAGATTACAACCAACTTAACAATAATAGTAAAAAACCCAGTTACTGCTCTGAAGAGCTTGACCCTTCCTAACAATTTATAGAACTCTGTTTAACTTAATCTATACATGAAATCTGCTTTGGATAAGGCATTGCTTTCTGAATCATCCATTACTTCTCAGAGAATAAGGCACACAATCACCAGCATTATAAATCACAAATCGGTAAGAAAATCTGAAGACAGCAGATAGCACACAGGCCACAACGAGAAGCAGGCGCCTCTGGGTACGGACTTCCACGTCAGAGTAACAGAAAGCTGTGCAGTGCAAAGTTGACAGCAACTAAATTTCCCTTCTCTAATAAAAGTTAATCATTTTAACAGAAGATCGATCTGAAGAAACAAAGGAAAAAGCCAATATCCTAAAATGACTATGTTTTGAAAAAAATGTTTTGTCTCTAAGCATTAGACAGATCTTAAAAAATTAATTCATACAATATCTTAGAGTAGTATGTAATCAAATGGATAACAACTACAACAATTTTAATGGCACAATCAGGAGTTTACATTTGAAATGACATTATCAATATTACATTTTTCTGTGTGTGAATTCAAATTCTATGCTTATGATCCAAGTATCAATATTTCTTTAGTGCTGTTTGTTAACAAATATTTTGCTAAATTTAGTTATATTTTTCAAAACAGTTAAAGCACTAACATGAGATTCTTAGCAAAGATACTAAAAAAGTACTTTAGTGAATATAGCTATGTCTAATGTTATAATTATTTCCTAAATTGATTTATGAAATCAATAACCTATATCTAATGTTAGTTACTGTCTTTTATGAATATGATGATGTCTCATAAGTGCTTTGAAGCAGATTTTGACAGTTATCATAATTCATAAAGCATTTTGCAAATTAAATTTCAGTCAGAATCAAAATATATGAAATAAATATATGTTAGCCCTCACTATACATTGTATTCATGATCTCATTTATTTTGGCCACTTCACTGTTTGAATATCAGGAAAATGTGGATCCAAATACAAATACAATGTAACTTTCCCAAAATTAGTCATCCTAAAATTTGAGCTTTTCAACAGGAAATGGACTTATAGGTATAATACCAATTAGTTGGATGATAATCTAAAAAAACTACTAGTCAAGCTGAATGAACATAAGCAGCAATACAAATAATCTTGGAATAAATGAAATTCTAATGCACTAGGAGTGACATAAGAGAGAAGTTGAAGCCGGGCATGGTGGCGCATGTCTGTTATCCCAGTATTTGGGAGGCTGAGACAGGAGGATTGTAGGTTCGAGGTCAGCTTCAACAACTTAGACTTTCAGCAACTTAGAGAAATCCTGTTTCAAAATTAAAAATAAAAAGGGCTGGGGGTATAGCTCAGAGGTAGAATGCCCCTGGGTTCAATCTACCTCTGAGCTATACCCCCAACTCTATTTTATTTTTTATTTTGAAGCAGGGTCTCGCTACGTTGAGGAGGGTCTCCCTAAGTTGCTGAGGCTGGCCTTGAACCTGCAATCCTCCTGACTCAGCCTCCCAAGTACTGGGATTACAAGTATGTGCCAACATGCCTGGCTAGTATTTAAAAAAAATTATATATGCCTCCTGAGCAAGAAGACTCAGGAATTATAAAATCAAACAATATAAGTACCTGTGTTTAAAAAAAATTCACTTTAATGTTGGCTACCCTCAATACATCATCTGAACCATTTGCTTCTTCAAGAGCCATATGGTTACATCAGACATCAATATGAATTCCATGTTTTGAAGTCATCACTTGTCTGGTCCCTGTTAAATACATAACAAATGAACAGAGGTGAGGTAAAGATGATGTGGTTACGATGTAAAGCCAGAATGGCAAAGGAGAAGTTTTTCCAAATGGGCAAATCCACAAGCCATGCCGAATTCCATCTCGGATATGGTGTGAGGTCCAGGATATAAACAGCATCCAGGGGAGAAAGCACCATGAGTCTTTGAGCTTGAAAAGGTGCATAGCAAGCTTCAGCATCATAGCCACCGCGGGTATCACAGTAGAACAGTGAAGGAAAGGCCTCCGTGGGAGAGTCAGCGCAGCCTGAGGGGGGAAGCAGTAGCTGGCATCATTTCCTTCTTGGCAAAACAACATTTTATGGCTGCTGTTTGATGTTTTAACATATCCAGAGTGTACTGGAAACGCAAGGGAAACATGCCACCCCAGAATACATAAACCAAAGTGATATGAAGCAAAAAAACAAAAGTATGAGCGGAATATCTTTTTCATTAAAAATGAAATGAAGCCAGGCATGGTGGCGCACACTTGTAATCCCAGTACTGAGGAGGCTGAGACAGGAGGATGGCAGGTTCACGGCCAGCCTCAGCAACTTAGCAAGGCCCTCTGCAACTTAGTGAGACCCTGTTTCAAAATAATAAATAAAACAGGGTTGGGGGTGTAGCTCAGAGGTAGAAGGCCCCTGGGTTCAATCCCCAGTACCACACATACAAAAAAAAGGTCTCAGGAACATGATGATCAATTTTTAAAGTTTCCCATTATTTGTCTAGAAAAGTGTCAATACAAACAATTTATGTACCAAATATATGGTTTACATAATTTGGATTTAAAAAAATTTTTAAAGTTTTTAATTGACACATAAAAATTGTACCTACTAGCAGGGCATGGTGGTACATGCCTGTAATCCCAGTACTTGGGAGGCTGAGACAGTAGGATCACAGGTTCAAGATCAGTCTCAGCAACTGAGTAAGGCTCTCAGCAACCTAGCAAGACCCTGTTTCAAAACAAAAAATAAAAAGGACTGAGATTGCAGCTCAGAGGTAGAATGCCCCTGGGTTTAATCCCTGGTGAAGGAAGGAAGGAAGGAAGGAAGGAAGGAAGGAAGGAAGGAAGGAAGGGAGGGGCAGGTTGGTTATACCTATTTATGAGGTACAGTATGACATTTCAATACTCAAATCTTTTGATTCTAATCAGCAAAAATGTTATGCTGCCTCCCCTTGAAGCCAAAAGAGTAAAAAATTGTTCTTATTCAGTAATTATTGATTCTTTACTAAGTTTCTATGTGTTAGACAATTTCTGAGAAATACCTGGTACTTGACACATAATAGGAAGAAGTAATAACTTCTTACTGACCAAGAAGCACTGTTCACAGTCAGTGGTTTACAAAACAGACAGGAGTCATTGTTCTATGAGTCCATATTTCTTTCTTGCAATGTTTATAGGCTGTAAACATGCAAACAGTAGGCAAGTCTTCTAACATTCAGAAAACATTACCTCAACCACTGTTTTTAGTTCATTTTTGAGGCAGATCATTGTATAACTAAACCCTTGAATGCATCAATGAACTTCTTCAATTCTTCCACCAGGGACTGTGTGTTTTAGCCAGTCCGTTGAAATGCATGCCTTTGGCCTCAGAGGGACTGGAGGAATTAGTCCATTCAAGCCATTCCCCAGGACTGAGAATCACCATAAGCTATTCAACTTTCGTGGTGCACTTAGGAGCTGCACGCTAACTCTAACACATGAAGAATAAAGGGGGAAACACTGATGCAAAAGGAACTAGGGCAGGCCTGAGAATGACTTCTGTTAAACCAGTTTGCTAACACATCCTCCCCAGGCCAGCACTGAGCTTCTCACGTACATCGAGTGGGTCCTTACTCCATGTGCACCACAGCACGTTGTGATGGCAAACAACTTGATTATCAACATGTCTGTGTGCATTCTTAGGGAAGCACTAAGTAAGTGCTCAAAAAAGGTGAATGAATGAGACTTTATTTTAAAATAAGACTTTAACTCTACAGCGTTGAAAACAAATTCTTTAGCTCTAAATGATGCTGTGAAGATCAGTATAGCAGTGCTAAGAAATCAAAGGAGGAGACTGAGACAGGAGGATCGCAGGTTTGAGACCAGCCTTAGCAACTTAGCAAGAAGCTGTTTCAAAATAAAAAATAAAATAGGACGCTGGGCGTGGTGGCGCAGGCTTGTAATCCCAGTACTTGGGAGGCTGAGACCGGAGGATCCGGGTTCGCAGCCAGCCACAGCTACTTAGTGAGGCCCTCTGCAACTTAGTGAGACCATGTTTCAAAATAAAGAGTAAAAAATAGGGCTGGGAGTGTAGCCCGGAGGTAGAATGCCCCTGGGTTCAATCCCTGGTTTCACACACACACACATAAAAAAATAGGGTTGGGGGTGTAGCCTAGAGGTAGAATTCTTCTGGGTTCAATCCCTAGTAGAAAAAAAAAAAAAGAAGAAGGAAGGAAGGGAAATTAAAGGAAAGGCCAAAAAAAGTTAGACATATATGCTTCTTACCTTTAAAGACAGAGATCTAGCTAGAAAAAAGTGGTCCACATCAATAATAGAGGCTAAAAATCCAGCTAAAAAGATTTCTCCAAAGTCTGTCTTTTTCTTGACTCCAATGACTACTGCCCATGACCACATGCCGATCACACAATGTACGGCATTATCTGAGAGGGCACGAAGCCAGTCATTTTGCTGAATTATGGAAAACTGAAGAAGTCTGTCAGCTACTAGGCAAAATATCCCCAGTCCAATGGTAGAAATAAGAGATTCGGTGCCACAAGACTGGAGTAAAGCCTGAGTCTTCTCAATCTCAGATGCCATCATAAACACTATGTCAGTATATGCTAAAGGCCATCAGGAATGAAGGGTGTGTTCGTATTTTTGTTTCCAGTGTCCTAAAATAAAAAGCAGAAAAAATATTAATGAAGATTAAGGACTGTCATATCATATTTAAGCAAGACAATCTCAGCAATAATTTCACAAATATAAAACCAAATGGTAAAAACTAGCATCTCTTACAAGTTACACACAGTATGCCATGTGGCCCAAGGGTAACAGATTAACTTTGCAGGGACGACAGTCTAAATGGTAGTATGTGTCAAGGAGAATTTCAGAAAGCCCACTGACTATAATCTATTATTTGGAGGTTATCAAATAGTTCTGTCTCTCAGATATATATGACATGGTAGTGGACAGACACTGTGTCTATAAACCCAACAACTACTTCCATACTTCTGAAAACACTGTCCCCCTTCCTATGGGAAAACTGCTATCCTAATACCCAAGCTCCGGAGCTGATTAATTAGAATTCCTTGTCTCCCCAGTAACTAATGTAGTGATGAGGGTCATCCATGCTGGGCCCATCAGACTCCTTTCCAGAGTCTTCCTAAGTGCAGCTGGTGGGGAAAGAGCCTCTTCTTTTTTTATTTATTTTTATTTTTTTAATATGTTTTATTGGTGCATTGTAGTCTCACATCACAATGAGTATTGGTTTGGTGTTAACATACATGCACACAGCTCTTGGTGTCCCTCCCCCCACCCCACCCCACATGTAGCACTGAGAATGATGTTGGTATAATCTCACATGTACACATTGTTTATGATAGTAATTCCATAGATTCGCTTCTTTCTTGTCCTTCCCCTTCCCTTGTACGCCTTCCCTTGCACCACTGAGTGTTCTCTGTTGTCATTGGAGTCCCTTTTGTGTCCCCACTACTCCCTAGGTTGCACATATTAATGAAAACATATGTCCCTTCTTTTTTGTGATTGGCTAATCTCACTTAACATAATGTTCTCCAGGGGAAAGAGCCTCTTCTTGGAGACATGCGCTCCAATACATGAAACTGTCTAGGAAAACAAGATCCCAAAGAAACACAAAGACAAAGCCCTGGGGGAGTCATGAGGACATCAAGCCCTTCAGCCCATCCCCCAAGTCCTCAGAACTGCCCGTGTGCAGCTCAGCCTTCGCTTCTAAGGCCTACCCTCTCATTTTGCCATTAAATTCTTTTTTATTTCTGTTGCCTCTAACCAAAAAACCCAAACTGATAGGAAAAAAGGCAAGCATAATTTTGTACTGAGTTCCTACCGGGCACCGATTATTGAAATCATTTGTCCAGTTAAAGTTATCAATAGTATGTGATACCTTAAGTTTTTTTGTTTTGTATTGGTTTAATTCTGAGACTAAAGAATAAATGATTTATTGAGAATGATTTGACTTTCATTCCGCAATAACAACCGTACATAGCTCAGTATATACACTCTGAAATTTATGTAGAAATGTAAAGGTACTAGAACAGGAAAGTAACTGAGAAAAAGAGGAACTAAGCTGATGGACTTAGGCTGTCTGATTCCAAGTCTTCTTGTAAAGCTATTTTTTATTTATTTATTTATTTTGGCGGCACCAGGGATTGAACCCAGGGGCATTCTACCTCTGAGCTACACCCCCAGCTCTATTTTTAATTCTTTATTTTGAAACAGGGTCTCAGTAAGTTGTGGAGGGTCTCACTAAGTAGCTGAGGCTGGCTGCGAACCCAGATCCTCAGGTGTTAGCCTCCCCAGTACTGGGATTACAAGCGTGTACCACCCACTCCCGGAATAAAGTTATTATAATCAAGGCAGTATGGTATTTGTGTAAAGATAGACAAATGGATCAATGAAACAGAATAGAGTGTGGAATGGGAAACAGACCCACATACCCACATATACCCGGCTGATTTGTTATTTATTTATTATTTTTTGCTGAACAGGGGGTTGGATCCAGGAACGTTCAACCTCTGAGCTACATCCCTGGACCTATTTTTTTTTTTTTTTTTTTTTT
>PVJS01022947.1:0-30058 GCA_004027185.1 Glis glis | reverse complement strand
AAGAAGAACAAAATCACATCATTTGCAGGGAAATGGAGAGAACTAGAGAACATCATGCTCAGTGATATTAGTAAGTCACTAAGAGTAAAAAATCGGATGTTCCCCCTAATCTGTGGGAGCTGGATAGAATGGGACTTAGAAGGGACTTAGAAGGGAAGAAGAAGAAATCTTTAGATGGACAAAGAAGGTGACCTAACTGAGGGAGTTGGGAGGGGAGTGGAGGGAAACACACTATAGCACATGATGTACGTACACAAACCTATAAGACTCAATCACTATCCGGAGCATGAAAGGGAGGGAAGGGGGAGGGAATAGGGTGGGATTGGAGGGAGGGCTAAATGAGCAATGTGTGCATGTATGATGTTCATACCCTGACATATATCAAAATGTATAATTACAATGCACCAATAAATGAACATAAAAAACAAAAAACCCCAAAAAACAACAAACAAACAACAAACAAACAAACAAAAAAGCTTCCAGGGGACCCCTGTTGGGTAATGTGGTCAGAGAGTCATGTGATTAGGGGGGAGTCACATGACCAGGAGGCGGAATCCATTTCTAAGTCTACCTCACTCAAGGCATCAGCCCTCCCCTGGACCTGTGCTTTCATCCTGTGCTGCTCTCTGGCTTTCCCTTGCTGCTCAGGCTGTCTAGAGCCTACTGCTATTCCAGCCGTGGGCACAAGCTGGCTGTGGTAACTCCAAGCAGCTATTCTTTCCCCTGAGGCTCACCCAGCGTCCCTTGGGTGCCAGCCACTGGCTGTTTGCTGAGGGTGAGAGTAGCCAGTCCGGTTCTGGTGTAGGACACACCTGGTCCTCTCCAGCCCTGGGGCTTTGCTCCTGTTGCTCTTTTTCAACCTGCAAGGTTTCCCTTTCCATTTCTCCATCTGATCCAACCCCCTTCTCATTACAAAACCCTTATGTATTATGTATATATATATTAAGGTTCAGGTACACGCCCAGCCATTGGTCAGTGCACGGGAGAGACCAGATGAGCCCTGTCTCCGATGCCGGCTGCACAGAGGCAGAGCCCCTTTCTGATCTGCTGTGGGCGAGGCTCTGTGCTGAGCATTTCATGCACATCCACACACTCACTTGTCCTACAACCGAAGAAAGCACAACATTATTTCCGCTTTTTGGATGAGCAGACTGAGGCATATGAGGTAAGTCACTCGCCTGAGTCTTAGGACTTTCAACCTCTATGTTTTGCCATCTCTTTTCAGTAAGTGATTGTACAAACTAAAAAGAGACAAGTGCTACGGAGAAGAAGAGGGGTTGTCATAGAGATTAAAACTTCAGTTTGGGGGATCAGGAAAGGTCACTCTAAGGAAGGGACATTTGAGGGGATACTTGAGGACGACTTTGACAGGGGAGGGCAGGAGGAACCTTCCAGGACAAGAGACTAGCATAAGAGAGGGCCCGGGGGCAGGAGAGGAGGCTGGTAATTCTAGGAACTGAAGAAACAGGGTTGGAGCTCACAGGACAAAGTAGCCTAGGAGAGAGGAAGTTGGAGAAACAGGTATGCTCAAATTGTTCAGGACTTGAGGAGTTTGGCTCTTATGAGCAATGGGGAGCCATGGGAGGGTTCTGAGCAGGGGAGGCCATGATCTTTGTCATGATCAGAGTGGTTTTCTGGGTGCTCTGTGGAGAATGGAGGAGAGGAGGGTGACCAGTGGGGACACCGTTGTAGCTAAGCGAGCCAAGGTGGCCATGGCTGGTCACTGTGGTGGCAGTGGGTCAAGAGAGAAGTGGAGAGACTTCAAACACGCTTTTGTCTAAGTCCTGGTGGGCCCGCTGGGGTGTCCTGTGGTAGCCTCCTCAGTGCCTATCCGTTCTGGCTCCTTGGAGAATCTTCTCTCCCCATCCCTGTGTCACATGGATGACAAGTTCCACTTCCTCTCTGGACTGTGCACTATTTTCTTTATTGCTTTGCTCATTTCTGTGCCCTTGCCACTAGAATGGTGGTTGCTATAGGTGCTTGATAAATGTTTTTAGAATTGTTGCATTGATCACTTACTGTGGGTCAGTCACCACCACACAAGGTTTTAAATATATGTGCCATCTCGTTTACTGTGCTCCAAGCCCATACAAGGTAGTTACTATTCCATCCTCATTTTGCAGATGGGGAAACAAAGGCACAGCGAGGCCAGTTGTCTTCAGTACACTCACGTAACTATGAAGTGCTAGAGACATGGCTCAAATCCAGTCCAGGTGTGCTTCTGATGAAAACCATGTGTGTGAGCAGCTGGCTGTCCCATATGGTGCCTATATCTCCCACCAGGCTTGAACATTAGGGGAGCAGGGTCCTTGTCTGGGTCATCACTAAACTGGAAGCATGGGCACAAAGGAAGGAGGCAGCAAGCAGGTGTGCATGGAACTCAACCAGACTTAGTATTATATACGATGGAGTATTATGTCACTACAAAAAGGAATGGACTACTTATACAGGCAGCAACATGGATGAATCTCAAAAGCATGATGCTGAGACGGAAGGTTATGTATTGGATGAGTTCATTTTTATGAAGTGCCCAGAACGGGTAGATCCATAGAGATAGAAGCCGACTGGCAGTTGTCCAGGGCAGGATGGAGCAGGGCACGTGGAATGAGGGCTTCACAGGCACAGGGTTTGCTGTTGGAGGGATGACAGTGTTTTGGAAATTGATACAAGTGGTGGCTGTGTAGTGTCATTCGTTAATGCACTAAATGCCACTGAACTGTACACTTTAAGATGGTTTATTTTTTATCATGTCAGTTTCACCTCAATAAAAAAATAAAACACATAAGAATGAGATGCTCTAGCTTCAGGATAATGGTTAACTGAGAGTCAGGGAAAAGATTTTAAAAATGGAGTTTTCAGTTGGGTGTGGTGGAGTATGCCTGTAATCCTAGTACTTGGGAGGCTGAGACAGGAGGATAGCAGATTCGAGACCAGCCTCAGCAACTTAACGAGACCCTACTTAAAAAAAAAAAGAGGACTGGGGGTGCAGCTTGGAGATAGATTGCCTTTGGGTTCAACCTCCAGTACCAAAAATACATACATACATACATACATATATACATACATATACATACATACATACATAAAATAAAAACTACAACAACACACAAAAAATGGAGCTTTCACTAAATCCATATTTTTAAATTTGAAGCATAAAACAACCGAAGAAAAAACAGAAACAAACAAAACAAAACAAAAAACTGCTGGAAATGTTTTCATGGGGGGAACAGAGCTGAGAGTAGACA
This sequence comes from Glis glis, assembly GCA_004027185.1. Taxonomy (NCBI): domain Eukaryota; kingdom Metazoa; phylum Chordata; class Mammalia; order Rodentia; family Gliridae; genus Glis; species Glis glis. The sequence goes on along the minus strand of PVJS01022947.1, from coordinate 26,813 downwards.
GAGTGCAGGACTGGAGCTCACTGTCGGGACTGGCCGAACCGAACGTCAGCCCAATTCTGTTTTCCCCAACACCTCTAACTTATTACAAGACAGGAGAGACTTCGAAGTTACAAGACTCCAATTTGGTGCATTGCAGCCACAGTGCCTATTTGAATGAATGCAATCCCAACCTGAGGTTAACAAACTGCAGAAACTGGCTCCCCACAATTCTCCGGTCTTTTCTCAGATGGTAAAGGGGGCTGTCTCAGACACCGGTGCCCTTCAGTGGGGCAGGCTGAGTCCCTGCAGTCAGGCAGAACCACATGTCAGGGAGGGAGCTGGTGTCTAGCGATAAGCTGCTGGGGCTTCCAGGGAGGAGAGGTCTCAGGAAGCCACAATTACTGAGAGGCTCCTGCATCCCTCCTGGCCCCAGCCTGGTCCAAGCACCCGAGCACATGTCCACCCAGTCCACTTGCAGGATCACCTCTTAGGTGGGTTTGGCTTGCCTCCATTCTGCAGCCAAGGAAATGGAGGCTCAGGTGAAGAACATGCCCAAGATAACGGAGGGAGCGAGACAGAGCTGGGATTCCAGCCCCATCTACCTGGTACCAGAGTCTGTGTTCTGTAAACCTGGCAATAAAAGATAGTCAAGGCTGGATATACAAGGGTGTTGGTCACAGTGAAATCTTATTCTTTTTACTATTATAAATGATTTTTTCTACAATTAGAGATTAAATCAATGACACGTCAACAAAAGGACCATTTTGCAGACATTAAATCCATGCTCTTTAAGAACATTTAATGACAAAAGCAAATATTTATAATACATTGCATAAGGGAAAATGTAGGCTACCAAAGAGTGTTCTTAGTTTGGAACATTGGTTCTGGTTTTGAAGTAATATATGCATCAAATAAAAGGACGAGAAGGCCCGGTGACAAGATACTAACGTGGCTGTGTTGCTGTGTGGAAGGGTGGCGGACGATTTGCATTTTCTACTTTCATGTCTATTGTTCTTTCCAGGTTTTCTGCAAGAGGCAGTGAGCATCTTCCTTTTGGTCTGAGAAAAAAGTCAGTCAACACTACATAAAAACCAAACAAACCCACTCTACCCAGTCAATGGACGTTATCTGGTGTGAATGAAAAGAAATGTACTTTCTCAAAGAAATAAACTGATAATATAAAACAATATATTGTTTTCGGAAATGGAGATTGAACCCAGGGGCATTCTACCTCCGAACGACACCCCCAGTCCTATTTTTTATACTTTATTTTGAAACAGGATCTCATTAATTTGCAGTGGGCCTCACTAAGTAGCTGAGGCTGGCCGCGAACCTGTGATCCTCCTGTCTCAGCCTCCCAGGTACTGGGATTACAAGCGTGCGCCACCACACCCAGCTAAGATAATATTTTTGGATATTTATGTTAGTCTATTTTCTTTCCTCCCCTCTTTTTTTTTCTTCTTTTGATTCTTCAATGTACAATTCTAGCTCCTTCTCTGGCTAGTGCCAGACTTAAACGCTTGGTTAAAGTCCCAAATCCCCTTCTTCTCCTACGCTTTCTCATTGAGGAATTTGAAAGCGAGGAGTCTTGGAGTTTAGACATCTGGGAATGGCCGAAGCTCTGGACTTGTTTTGTGAAGAGCTGTATTTGTTCAGTTGAGCAAGTGTGAAACAAATGCTTTCAGCGTGTCCATTAATCTCAGCGGCCTGAGTGATGTCAGGGCCTCTCGCTCATGTTTTATGATGTTTGGTTTCATAAAAAATATGTTTGGTTTTAAGGCATTGGCCCCAGCTCTCTGTTGACTAGGAACGAATTTGGAGTATGGAAAGCATTTTGAGTTTTATCCCGAGCCTAGTTTGTTTTTTAATCATCAACTGGAACTCTATAATGGCTATGACTAAAACGTTTTGTGAGTTCATGAAAACATTTGTTTTAGTAGGGGAAAAAAATTGGACAATACTAGGATCAGAGTGACTGACACATTGTTTTGCCAAAGGGCTCTTGGTGGAAGGTTTCAGGGATGGATCTGGAAGGCTGTTGCTGCTTATCACAGGAGGAGAAGTGGAGAGACTCTAAATTTAGGTCACAGGTTGTAAAATGTCAAGGAGGCAAAACAAAAGGGTTTTCTAGGCAAGTTGGGGGACTTCAGCCTGATTTACAACAGCTGGGATGCAGGCAGAATTCTTTTGATCACACCAGAGTGAAGTTTATAACGTGCTCAATGGCATACGATGTGTTCATACCCGCAAAAGCCATATTAGAACATTTTTTAGCTTTAATCAAGCTTCAAGACTGTGCGATGTCATGGGGAAATGCTTAATGGCATAATATTTGGTGCAAAAAAAGTCCTGACATAAAAATGTGCACATATGATTCTGTAAGGAGAAAAATGAAGAGAAAGAAAGACAAAACCTTCTATATTAAAAACAACAGAAAGACCAGAGAGAAAGATAACAAAATGCTGCTTGCTTTGTTATAATCCTGGAGCTACGTTTGCTGCTTTCTCTTTTTCTATATTTTTTTAAAATCCTTAATGAGTATGTATTATTTGTACAGTAAAAAATTCGCTCATTCACTCATCCAATACACAGGTGCTGGTCCCTAAGTTTAGAGATTCAAAGACGATTAAACCACTTCTCGGCCCTGAAGAAGCTGGTAGCAGTCTAGGAAAGAGACAGAGAAGCGGACAGCTGCCGTGAGAGGTACACTTGAGGTCCAAGTGTGAGTGTGAATTAAACAGGCCTTTGTGCTGGGCGTGGTGGCACATGCTTGTAATCTCAGTACTTGGGAGGCTTTGACAGGAAGATCGCAGGTTCGCAGCCAGCCTCAGCTACTTGTGAGGCCCTCTGTAACTTAGAGAGACCCTGTTTCCAAATAAAGAATAAAAAATAGGGCTGGGGGGTGCAGCTCGGAGGTAGAATAGCCCTGGGTTCAATCCCCAGTACCACACACACACAAAAAGAGGCCTTTTTACTTGTGTGCAGGGAGTCAACATTTAAAAACAATTAAATGGCCAGGTGTGGTGGTGCACGCTTGTAATCCCAGTACTTGGGAGGCTGAGACCAGAGGATCCGGGTTCGCGGCCAGCCTCAGCTACTTAGTGAGGCCCTCCGCAACTTAGTGAGACCCTGTTTCAAAATAAAGAAGAAGAAATAAGTCTGGGGGTGTAGCCTGGAGGTAGAATGCCCCTGGGCTCAATCCCCGGTACCACAAAATAAATAAATAAATAAATAAATAAATAAATAAATAAAAGAATAGGGCTGGGAGTGTAGCTTGGAGGTAGAATGCCCCTGGCTTCAATCCCCAGTTCTGTGAAATAAATTAAAAACAATTAAATGTATATTATTATTATTATTATTATTGTTGTTGTTATTTTTATGACAATGTCCCATATGCATGAAAAGAAGAACATTATATGGCCTTTAGGTCATTCTCTATAGTTACACATGTCTTTGAGGGGATGGAACCTAAAAACTGAGATGACCCATTTTGTGGGGCTGAGTGAGAAGCACGCAGTGTCGGGGCTGTGGCTTTGGGATATGTCAATTTGAGAAATGCAGCGCATCGTCTCTCTGAACCCTTCTCTCCATCTACAGAGGCTGTAGCTTGATGTATCTCTTGATTCCTTTATACCGACGTGCGGTCACCTTGCTCCCTCGGCTCACGGCTTAAACAGATAATCTCCCTTTTTCATTTTAACTGGAACTGAAGCATATCCCTTTGAAGAGGAATTGAGCAGTAAAGAGCTCCACAAATGGGTTAGAAATCAGCTTTTCAAAAGGGCCCGCAGGCCCCGGAGTAGGTCTCAAGGGATTTTCCAGAGACTGTGCATTCACTTGGCCTTCGCGCTGTTTATTTTGGCGGCCGAGGAGTCTTTTTGGAGCATTTGTCAAGTTTTAGCATCCCATCCATGATGCAAGTGGTTTGATTTGCTCACACCGGTTCTTTCTGGGTCCCAGGAGCTTGTTATTCATTTGTTAGGAAGACATGTATTTAGTGCCTACTGTGTGCCTGTCCTGCACCAGGACCCTACTGGCAGCCTCTGTGGAGCAATAGATAGTAAACACATAGGCAGTCGTGGAAGTGGGTGACAGAGGCATCTGCTGGGAAGGGCAGGGCCAAGCACGGCTGTGTGCCTCGTGTCACTCTGGACCCCTTTTGCTTGGCATTTTTGGAAGGCGCTGTTCGTTTTGATCCCCTTTGGTGTCAGTCGTCTTGTGAGGGTGGACGACACCTGGGCTTTGGAGAGAGAGCAACCTGGGGCCGACTCCCAGGCCTGGCACGACCTCAGGAGAGTCACATCGCTAACCTGAGCCTCAGCTCTCTGCTCTCTTTTGGGGACAAGGCTGCTTCCTGCTAGGGTTGTTGTGACGATGAAATGAGCTAAGGTAAGGGGCGTATGTAGAACTTATCAGGAGCTTGAAGACTGAGAGATCAACACATGGGCTTTTTTCTTTTCTTTCTTTTTTTATGGACGGTGCTGGGGATTGAACGCAGGGGCATTCTACCTCTGGGCTACACCCTCAGCCCTATTTTTTATTCTTTATTTTGAAACAGGGTCTCACTAAATTGTGGAGGGCCTCACTAAGTAACTGAGGCTGGCCGAACCCAAATCCTCCCGTCTCAGCCTCCCAAGTACTGGGATTTGCAAGTATGCACCACCACACCTGGCAGTACATTGGCTTTTAATGCTACCTTTCTCCTATTGCTGGCTCTGTTGGGATTGAGAGAATTCTAAACTCAACAGTTCCCCATTTCTGCAAACCTCTAGTAAAGGAGTTAAGCGGTATAATTTTGTCTTTCTAGGTTGCCTTTTATTTTATCCACTCCCCAGATGTGATATGCCGGATAACAGCCTTCCGAAGATGTCCACGTTCTAATCCTCAGCACCTGCGAATAAGCCAAGCTACCTTATATGGCACGAGGGGCTTGGCAAATGTAGTTAAGGATCCGGAGAAGGGAGTTTTTTTTCCTGGGTTATCCAGGTGGGCCTCAGTGATGTAATTCCAGAAGTGCTTTGAAGAGGGTGGCAGGAGGGTCAGAGTTATAGAGAAAGGGTGACAGGGGGGCAGAAGAAGAGGGAAGCAATGAAACAGAGAAGACGCTGCACCGATGGCTTAGACAATGGAGGAAGGGGCCATGCACAAGAAATGTAGGCAGCTCCAGAAGATAGAAAAGGGAAATGGCTTTTCTCCTAGAGCCTTCAACAGGCACACAGCCCGTGAACCCATTGTCCACATCTGACCTCCAGCACTGTTAGAATAACTGTGCTGCGTTAAGCCACTATATTCGTGACAATTTGTTACAGCAGCAACAGAAAACTAATACACCACGTGAAACCAGGAGACCCTGCTGGCGCTGCGTGCAATAATAGCAGGGTTGCTGGGGCTTCTTGATGGTTTCTGAAGACCAACTCCACCACCCACTAGCCATGTGATCACGAGGAAATGATCAGCTCCCTGCGCCTCAGTGTGCCTGCTCTGAAATGGGATGAAAGTGAGTACACATTTAGGATTCCTCAGGACATTCACATGTTGTAGGTGATCAATAAATGCCAAAGATCGCTAATAGACATGAATTCTTATTGGAGTGAATTTAATGTCTCCCTGGGATAGTGGAAGATGAATGAATGATGGCTACCAAGGCACAGGAGGAAACTCACTAGGCAGTTGGGTGATAGCAAAGGATCACTCGGTTGTGTACGTATTCACTGGTGCTGTGGAGTCCCCTTCCGCGGGGGCCCAGGCCTGTTTGTTTCCATTCCTGTTCACATGTGGAACAAGAAATTCAACTGGGATGACAGGCACTGACTCTTTTCAAAACTCTGTTTTGTCTCTTGGTTGTAACTCGCAATTGATGTTGTAGCTTTAGCAGCCAAATAAAGTGGTGCCTTTTGACCCCTTTGCAATTCCGTTTGTCTCTGCTAGATCACAGGCTGCCTTCTTGCTGCCTTGTGCAAAGTTATTCCCCTGATGGTTCTGAAAACCAAGGAGGAAGCACATTCACATGAAATAGTTGTGATTTTTGGAAGTTTATCTAGTAAGGGTAACACTGCTATCTATTGTACTCTTATATTCTCAAAAGGAAGACTGGCCATTTGTGTGAATGTAGCCTAAGAAATGAATTTTTTATTCGGTAAAAAATCAACACACAGAGATCTTCACTGCAGCATTATTAAATGCAAAAAAATAATTGGAATAAGCTGGCAAGCTAGACAAGAGTGGAGTTGTTAAATATACAGAGGCATAGTCACAGTAGATTATTATGCAACTAGCAGAAATTGTGGTTATGATTACTTTGCTATAATAAGGAATATATGTGCAATGTACTGTTCAGAGAAAAACTGGGAGGCAGAATTGTCTTCAGTGTGATTATAATGGTTATAGTTCACACATCAACAACTTAGCAGAAAATATACCCAAATACCAATATCCACTGTGTTAAGGTAGCAGAATTATGAATTATTTTTCTCTCTATTTTCCAAATATTTAGCAATATAGTTATTTATATCTCTAAGGGGGAAAATTAGTTAAATGAAAACATAAAACAATAAGCCAATGCTTCAAAATGGTGTGGAAGACATCCAAGAAAATTGTGAGTGTGCATATTTATAATTCTAAATTAAAATGCTGAAGGATCTCCAATTTCCCTGATCTGGTTCTGATGGCAGGAAAGCTGGGGTGAGAAATTTGGGTCAGTAGCACTGGGGAAATTGTTTTAGCACAAACTGTTTTAGCACATACACTTATGCTTTCTGTCTTGACGTCAGCTGATTTGGTTTCCTGAGACAAAGAGTTTTGCTTCCCCCAATAATTTTGATCATTGCAATCACCTTCATTCCAGCACTGGGGCAAGGAGAGAAAAAAATAAAAGAATAGTCCTATGTATAATTCATTAAGGGCTCCTTATGTGCCACGCTCTATGTGGGATAATTACATATATCATCTTAATTTAGCCTTATGACTGTTAGGTAGGTCTTATTATAAAGATACCATAGATGAGATGCTCAGGAAAGTGTACAAAACGTGCACAGCGTTGTGTCCTGGTTGAAGCAGGATCAGGCTCAGACCCTGGGATGTTGGATTTTGCAGGTTAAGTCACTCTGTCAACTAGGAGCTCCAGCTACCTAGGATGGTCTTTGGAGCTAAGCAGAGCCGGTCTTACAGCCCCAGGAGGATATCAGATGAGTCCCCAAGCCTCCCTGAACTTCAGGGTCCTCATCTCTAAAAGGGAGAAACCTACCTAAGTTGCAGGTTCTGAGGATAAAGTGAGTTTGACACAGGGTATAGCTCTACGTGGCATGCTGGCCTCGGTGGCTGTACCGCCGAGGTACCCGGGTACACATGGTGCTCTTACCCCTGAAGTTAAGGACTGCCTAGGCCTTGTCGTCGTTATTGCTGCTACCCTCTCAGCAGTCTTGTTCCATGCCCAGCTAAGACTGAAACATTTATGTCTGTCAGTAATAACACTCTGTATCTCCAAGGAAAGGCCCTCTGATATGAAGTGTTTTGATCATACTGTTGAGATGGGATTTAAAACATGTACCCTAATTCAGTTCTTCCAAATTGAAAAAAGCTTACACAATTAATACATGTTAATCTTAGAAAAAATTAAATCATGTAGATAACAAAAGGAAGAAAGTAGAAACCAGCCATAATTAGACCACCCAGACAGAGCCTTGCGATCACTTTAGAATCTACATCTGGAAAGAGATATTTTTTTCTCTTCACTTCCGTTTTAAAAACATCACATGATCCTATGCATTACTTTTTGTGTATACCATTGTCTCTTACTATATCTTATCAATTCCCACGTAATACAGTGTAATTTTGCAACATAATTTTTAAATTATATGATGTGGGTGTACTGGAATTGTTTTCGCTAATCTCTATTGTTGGTTGATACGCTTGTTTTTAATCTTTGTTTTTGCCAATAACATTGCAATGAGCATCTCTCTAGTGAGATCGTTGTGCACCACTTTCCAATTAGGGAGCTCAAAGCTGGCAGCTGTCATACTCAGCCCCACCCTCTTTTCCTCTTACTTTCCTTTACAGTTTGTCCATGCAGTGTCTTCCTCGGTGTGCCGTACGCCCCTTTGAAGGCACTGAGCACCTCGAGCTCATCTTCATTTCTCCCTCTCTAATACTTAGCACTGTGGAGGGCCCTTCCTGTGTTTCTAGTTTTCCTAAATTTGTGTCCCCATTGCTGGTTCCGGGGTCTTACCCTCACTCATTCAACAGAGTGCTACTGAACACCTCTATGTGCAAAGGATGGATCTGGGAGCTGGGGAAACAACAGAAAGAAAAAAGCCCTGCACTCAGGGAGTGGCATGATGGAGTGGCAAGCAGACATCAAGCAAGGGAGCAAACACAGCGATAATCTCAAATAGCCTAAGTGCTGTGAAGACTAGAAAGCCACTAGCAGGGTAGGGAATCATGGATGGACAGCTAGTTCAGGAGGGGCTCAGAGGTTTCTTGGATGAGGCAACCTTTGAGTAGACACCTAAACTATGTAAAATGTGACCAGGGGGTGTGGCTGGAGGAGAGTTCCCTGCAGATGCTCACAGGCGAAGGGTGCACAGCAGAACAACCACAGCAGAAAGGAGAGTGAGGTGGCAGAGGAGAGAGCCAGGGTGAGGGTGCTGGAGACCAGAGGGGCTGTGCAGGGACCAGGACATGGGGGTATGAGGGCCCTGGGGAAGAGTTTAAATTTTATTTGAAGGTTGATGGGAACATCTTGAAGACAGCAGAAGAGGAACATAGCCTGATTTTTTATTTTTAAGTGACCATGCTTCTCAAATTTTATCTTTAATTAACTTACTCAGATTACAAACCCTCAACAGGAAGAATGGCAACTCTTGGTCAATGTGATGGTTTGAATTTACTTTTTTTTTTCTTTTTTTTGGTGGTACTGGGGATTGAACCCAGGGGCATTCTACCTCTGAGCTACACCCCCAGCCTGATTTTTTATTTATTTTGAAACAGGGTCTCACTAAGTTGTGGAGGTCCTCACAAGTTGTTGAGGCTGGCCACGAACCTGCAATCCTGTCTCAGCCTCCCAAGTACTGGGATTACAAGCATGTGCCACCATGCCTGGCTATGGTTTGAATTTAGATTGTCCCCCTAGCTACCTAGGAAACAAGGTAGCAATGTTGGAAGGGGCTTGGTTGCTAAGGAGGAGTCCCGGGGGTGTGGCCTTTGGGATTATATAAGGCCCCCTACTCTCTCTTCTTACTCTCAGCTTCCAGTCTCCATGATGTGAGAGTGGAGTCTAGCCTTCTCTCTCTCTCCGCTTCCCTCCACTGTGCCCTGAGCTCTGCAAGCCCAGCCTGACATGGACTGAATCTTTAAATCTCCAAAAATAAATCTTCCTTCCTCTAAGTTGTGTGGTCAGTTGTTTTGGATTATGGCAGTGTGGAGGAGGAAGCAGCAGGGTTTTCTCGATATGAGTTATCTCATTGTACTCCTTTTGAGACACATGCTGCTATTAAATTGATACCCACTGCCCCTTCCACCTTTGCTACCAGACTCTTGATTTTGTTGGGTGGAAATATATGCCCATCTATATACTCTTTTGTGGGTGGGCTTGGGTGGCATCTGATACAAATCTGGCCAATAAGGTGTGAACAGGCATCTTAGGGGGAATTCTTAAAGGCTTTGCTTTCCTAATGAAAGGACACAGACCCAACTGGCACATCCCCGTCTCCTCCTCTGCCTGCCTCTATCCCAGATGTGATGCCTCAGGTGCAGAGCCATCTTGCTGTCATTTGAGGACCAGGATGACTACGAAAGGTGATATGTTAAATATGGGATAGTGGGAAGAGAGAAGCAGCCTGGGTCCCTAGTGGCTTTAATGAGCTGTTGAATCAATGCTGATGACCACCTGACTTCTTATTATAGGAAGAAATAAAAATCCCACCAGTTTTAGCCACTGCTACCCAGGTACTCTGTGGTTTACAGCTGAAACACTTTTAATTGATGCACTTGTCAGCGAGGAAAAGTGGTGCCTGACTGCTTTCGGGATTCCACGGAAGATTTCGCAAACCATTGGAGTCCTGAAGATCTCAATGTGCATTAAAATTGGGACACTTATTGAACCCAATTTATGAAGCCGGTGTGTCGTGTAATTAGGGCCCATGGCCTCGGATGCTGTGGGGACGTGCCATGAAGGGACCACATAATGAAAGACTGTTTTCCATAGTGCCATGTGGGCATCCTTACCAGAGAGGTGAGCCACGGCAAAGGCTTTGGTGATCGGGTTTTCCTTCTCTCAGACTGTGAGATGGGAGCCATGATTTTGCTCCCATTAAGAATGCAGTGACACCCCGACTCCTGCCAGCCCTGCTCTACCCATGACACTTTAAAGTCCCAAGGACACATCAAAAATGAAAGAACATGCAATTTAGCCAGTCCTTGTCATTGACTCATGCATATGCCTTTGGGCTTGACTCTCCTCATCCATGGGGAGGTTATTGAGGTGGATCTCCCTGACATAATCTCTTTGAAGAATAATTTATAATGGTAGCATAGTACACATCCACTATATTCCATATCCTTTATGAAGCCTTTATAATCATCTCTAATCCTCATTTAATCTTCATGGTGGTTTATAGACTAGAGAATATTTTCCTGGTGAAAAATCAAGACTCATAACAGTTTAGCGATTTCCCCAAAGTCATATAACTAAGCCAGAAGAACTGGTACTCAAATACACCTGGTTTCCAAATGACCTGCGCTCTTTGGGGATCCCTGGGTCCCATGCGTTGTGTGGAGCCTTCATCGGGTGAACCGCTCACTGCTTCCATGGATTGTATAGGTTGAGACGCTGACAGTTTTGGTTTTACACCATTCAGAAAGCATTTGTAGGTCGAGTGGTAGTCTTCCAAAAGATAGGTCTGCCCTAAACCTGGGCATGTGAACTTATTTGGAATAGGACTTATGCAGATGTTATTAAGAACGCCAACATGACAGGGCCCTGGACTAGGATTCACCCTAGATCCAATATGTCCTTAGAAGAGAAGAACAGGGAAAAAGACACAGAAAAGAAGGCAATATGGAGACACAGCCGAGATGGCAGTGCTGTGTCTGTGATCTAAGGACCTCAAGGGTTGCTGGCCACCACCAGGAACAGGGAGAGAGACCATACAATGGACTCTCCCTCAGAGCCTCCAGAAGGAGCCAACCCTGTCCAAACCTTGATTTTGAATTTCTGGCCTCCAGAACTGTGAGAAAGAATAAATTTTGCTTGTGGTAATTTGTTACAGCAGCCCTACGAGACTAATACCGCATTCCTAGTGTCAGAAGATGAGACAGGATGAGACCAACACTCTTAAGATTTCAGAAGCCTTAGAAACACAAAGCTGAATGTGTTGCTTGCTACATTGAGGAAGAGCTGTGCTGGCCACACGTGTCCCCTGGGAAGAGCAGCCTCCTCCTGCTTAGGGTTTGGGGGAAGCACTGGTCTCAGGGACAGGCAGGTTTGCAGAGCCTACATAGCTGATATTATCTGTAGAAGAGTGCTTACTTCAATGAGGCGGTGCTAGTTATATTTGTGGAAGTGCAACTGCTTATAAAAATTTGAGATTTTCAAGAAGAAGCAAAGAAAAACAAAAATAAAAACAAAGTGAAATATCCAGTTCTCAGAAATCATTTTGCCAACATTTGGTGAACTTTGTTACAGATTTTCTCTAGACATATATTTAGCCAGAAGCCTTTGTGGATATCATTTTACAAAAATACATTCCTACTATGTATGCTATTTTTATAAAAGTTATCAAGTGTAAGTCTACTTGAATTTACCAGAAGAAAAATAAACTAGAATCAAACTGAAACAGTGGCTGAACTTGAGATAACTACTTCTTTATAACAAGACCTATTATTTCCTGAAAGATACTTCTCAGGCTAAAATGCGACTATGAAAATAAGAGTTTTGAAAGAAGAAATCTGTTATTTTAAAGCTTCATACACTTCAACTTTCATCAATATTTATTCACTTTCTTCCATGAAAAAGGGAGATTTTACATCCTTCTTTTCCCTTCCACCGACTGCCCATTTTTTGTTAGTAACATTATTTTTTAATTGCCTGGAATGATAACATCTCTATTTTTTTCTGTCAACTAATTCCCATTATTGTTTAGTTTTGATTCTATGTTTAGAAGAATCCAGTACTTACTCTTGTCCTTTTATGGTGGCTTCTCTGTTACTGGGTGTTTAATTTTGATTCGTGCCTTGTTTTGGTGGATATCATAATCAAATATTTTCAAGAAGGCTTTGTGAGGATGGTCCTTGAGTTCTTACATGTTTAAGAATGTCGGCTTGCTTCTTTTATAGTTGCAGCACAAGTTGGCTGAGAAGAAATGTCTTGGGCCATCCTTTCCCATTTTAGAGCTTGGTGAATGTTGCTGTGTTGTTTGTGAGTGTTGAATGTCGCAGCAGAGACTGAAGGAACTACCCGTCTCCTTTTGTGATTCATGTTCTCTGAACAATTCACACAGAACATTTTTCTTTGAATATCAGTATCTTCACAGTACATATCTTGATCTCACCAATTTTGCTTGTTTTTTTTTTTCTGGGATGTGGCGTGTCCTTCAAATTTAGAGATACCTAGCTCTTTTACTTTAAGAAACTTATTTGAATTTGGTTCCCTGTTTCCTTTTTTTTCTGTTCAGAACACCAATTTGTGTATGTCTGCCTTCCTTTTTCTTCAGTTTCTATTGTCTCATCTGTAACCATTTTTATCTCAGTGTCCCTTCTGTTTCATTTCGTGTGATTTCTTACCTTCATCCTGGGCTCTCAGAGATATTTACCTATTCTCTGTTGCTGCTACGTTGATGTTCATCCCTTCATTTACTTTCATCTTCCATTGATTCCCTGAGCTCTTTTCAATGAATCTACATCTTACTTCTCTTTTGATCACTTGTTTCTTTTCTTTGATGACTTTTTTTTCTGAGAAACTATGTTGTAATTCATTTAAGACCGATGAGAACTAATGTCAGTGCTCTCTGGCAGTAGATCATTTATGATGTATATAAATTTTTATGTGCCTTCTGTATTTGTCCTCCCCCCTTTTTTGCAATACCCAGGCCAGGATTCTCATCTGGTTTTTGTCTTGGTGTAACTCAGACACAAATAGGTGCATCCAGCTATTTACCCTCAGTAGTACATGAGTATTGCAGGGCACATTAGCCGGGCTGCAGGTTAGGTCTGTGGTCCCTACCTGTCCCTTTTACTCAGCCTGCCTGGGTGAAGTGTCTCCCCCAGGTCTTGGCATCCAGATCGGTGTGGCTCACAAGGAAGCCCCAAGCTGGGTGTGGTGGTGCAAGCTTATAATCCTAGTACTTGGGAGGCTGAGACAGGAGGATTGCAGGTTCGAGGACAGCCTCAGCAAGTAGTGAGACTCTCATCAACCTAGTGAGACCCTGATTCCAAATAAAAATAAAATAGGACTGGGGGTGTAGCTCAGAGGTAGAATGCCTCTGGGTTCAATCCCCATTTCCAAAAAAAAAAAAAAACCAAGAAAGCCCCAAGAGATGTGGATTTGTTGTGACTTCAGGATTGTGCCTCCCCACACCCTTTTATCCCTCTCCACCTCGGCAGGCTCTCCCAACCACAGACAATCCCTAAACAACAAAAATGGCATCTTTTCCTGGCTTGCCCTCAATTATTTGCCACGCCCTTCCCCCTGGCTAGTCTGCAGTATGAAAACAGATTTTTATAGTAATATTCTGACTCCTTCTATGTGCCGTGTGCAGCACTGGAGGCACGCTCCTCTGTATTTCCAGTTCTGTCTTTTTCTGAGACACACAGCGAGTCACCCTTCCTCACCTCCCAAAGTTAGGCTGGCCTGACCTGGCCCGATAAATTGCTTGGGCAGTGAAACTTGAGCAGAAGTAACATGAATCACCTCTCTGCTCTCTTCCCCTTCCATGGTGAGCTTTGCAGCCTCATGCAATGACGTGGCATCAGAAGACAGTAAAGTTGGCCAGTCCCCGTGTGTTCACGATAAACAGAGGTCCCAGGTGATTCACCACGAGCACGTGGCGCCATCAGTACGCGAACTTTTGCTGTGTGAAGTCGCTGACATTGGGACTTGCTGGTTACAGCTGCATAACCTAGCCTCTTTGACTAATACAGGGCAAGAAAAGCCAATACATTCTGCAGCCAACAGGAGGACTGCTGGGAATGGAAGCGGTCACGTGGGTGGCTAGAGGTATGGATCAGAGCCGACCATTCATCACACATCCAGTACTCGGATGAGCTTCCAGCTTCCTTGAGAGTTGGAGGGGAAATGTAGAATCTCCAAAGTTAGGGTCTCTTGTTGCAAAGGGTTTCAGGTTTCTCACGTCCATCAGTAAACCAATGGAACCCAACCCGTTTCTGTTTCTCTCTGCTTCCTTTCATATAAATATGTCTTGTGCACTGAATCGAATGCTGTCGACAGCATTATTTATACCCTTGGACAAACTTGGCTGATTTATGATGGATTACAGTGATCATCTGTATCCCTCAAAGAGCCATGGGAGCTGCTGCCTTTGGGTCTTGTTGCAATTTATAGTCTATAATGTTTTCTCCTTTTCCTTTTTTCAGTCAATTTTTTGTACTTACAATTAAAAAAACGTGCATACAATCTAAGACTTTTTTTTTCAAGAATAAAAGTATGCATCTCTGAATTACTGTTGAGCCTAGTGACAGTGGAAGATGTCTTAGTTCCAGTTTCATTTTTTTAAAGTCCGGTCTGCATATTAGAAGCACAGTGCCATGTCATCTCCAGAACCACAGAGGGCAGGCTTAAATCCCTGTCCTACCTCTCACTAATGGCATGACCCTGGAAAAATCACATAAGCGTTCTCACCCTGGAAAACACGAGAATAGCAGTAGCCTTTTGAATCCCGCAGGAATATTGGGAAAAGCAGATAAGCTAGTATGTGGAAACGGCTCTGGGGACAGCCTGGTCCCCAGTGGGCACACAGTACAGACTACTTGACAGCACCTTGCCAGTGTGGCAAGGGTCACCTCAGGCCATCCACTCATGTACTTAATGTCTATATTCCAGACACTCAGCAGGACACTTTGATTGAAAGTTATGCAAGATATAAGTGACAGTTTAATGAAACTAACAAAGTGAGATTTCCTTCTGAGATTACAATATTGTGAGATTACAATAGCTGACATTTGAAGGCTTATTGCGGGCTCAAGCACTGGGCTGAGTCTTACTTGGGTCATCTCCTTTAACCCGCAGAACTTCACATTTATTACTATTATTATCCCTGTTCTAGACAGGAGGAAACCAGGGCTTAGATATATGAAGAAACTGGCCCAGGTCATAGAGCAGCAGAATTGAAATAGGCATTCCAGGCGGTGGGACTCTGAGTGTACGTGCTTCCCACTGTCTGTGGAGCGTTCAGACAGATTCACAGCTGCTGGAAGACGTGGTTGCCTCAGGATGGAGAGCCATGCGAGGCGTTTCAGAGAAAAGTATGCCTGAGTTCAGCTTTGAGATTTGAGTAGGAGATACTCATGCAGAAAGAGGAGGCTGGAGCCCGGGCCCAGATGGTCTTAGAAGAGATGTGCTGGGTAACCACAAACAGTTCACAGTGGAAACAGAGTTTACAAAGGTCAGTGTTGGCAGAAGTCTGCTCAAGATGCCTAGATGCTAAAGGATGAAATGTAAGTAGGCAGGAGTCTTATCAAGATGCCTAGATGTCAAATACGGGAGCTTGGCCACCATTGAGGGGCCCACGAGAGATGCTAAGCACAAGTCTAATATGATTACTTTGTCTTTTGTGTATGATAAATGGATTCTAGCTGTGATTCCCTGGAATCCTTGGTAACCCTGGGTGCTTTTAAAATTTCCAGTTGGATGTAGAAGAATACAATTTCAATAATCTCTATGGCCTGGAGGTCTTTTTCCGTGGGGCCTTAGCTCATTCATGATTGCATGGCAGGAACCAAGTATAGCCTGTGACCCCTTGACTAGCTCTGAGTGACTTGTGGATGAGAGAATGAATGAATGAATGAGGAACTAGAGTAGTGGTGGTAGCCAAAGGTGAGGAAGATGTAAGAAAGACCAGAGTCATGGTGTTCATCTGGTCTAGTTGAGGATGGGCTCTCATGGGAGGAGGGGTGTGAGAGCGATGGGACTCTATCTCCCCATACCCTCTTGCAAAAGTAGTACTTCAAAAGTACTTAGGATGATTCAGGGTTTCTTGGAAGTAGAACAGTGTATCCATGGAGAGATATTCATGGAATCTGCTAATAAAACTCCCTGGCTATGGGCGGGGCTTTGGTAGGGAACAGTTAGGTGTTCTGTGATTAATTTAGCACCCGGAGTGAAGCTGATTCCATAACAATAGCTTGTTTTCATTTCTCAGAAAACATGTTTCCAAGCGAAGCCTTAAGCACCCTTGGGAGTGTCCCCCGCCTAGCGGGTGTTGAGAGCCTCTCGCTCTTCAGACGTTGAGTCCTTGAAGATGAGGGCTGTGACTTACTGTCTTGGAACCCAGTGTGACTCAGAGCACCCCCGCTTGGTCACTATCTAAGGCACCGCTAGGGATATCGCTAGGAGCTGGAGGCATGGATGATCACAAAGGGCATTTCAGAGAAGGCTTGCCCATGCTCAGCCCTGGATGTGAGCAAGGGGTTCCTACTCAGACCAGGGAACCCTGAACTTGGGCCCAGATGGTTGCAGAGCAGGCGGGTAACTGTCAATAGTTGTCTGTGGACAAAGAGTCTGCGAGGGCTCTGGGTGTATCACATACAGTCGATGACAGGCTCCACGGTCTTAAATCCGTCTCGGGAAGACAGCTGCCCCCTGAATTTCCTGTATCTCTTTCTTCCATGCCTGGGGCCTTTCTCAGGGACTATAAGGGGCCCATATAGCCAGATTGTGGGCTTCCAGGAAGCGCTGGTGATGGGAGGTCCTGGGGACAATTCCAACCAGTAAGGGACACAGCCTCCCACTCAGACTGGGACAAGGCTGAGGTGTGCTCTGCACAGCTCCTCAGCACCTCCAGAGCGGCAAAGCCCCAGCTGCTCATGGTGTTAGTCTATTCAACGACACAACACGTTTTGGTTTCATTATCCCTTCTCTGTCTCACTTTCCTACTCCCTGCTTCATGCACATACATGATCTGCTCCCCCATCTCTGTCTTAGTTCTTGCTTTAGGGAAATATAAACTATGATACTCTGGTTGGTGCTCAATAAATATTGGCTGAACGTGTGCAATCTGCTCAGCTCCCCCCAGATCATGATTAACACTGAGACCTCTGAGAAAAGGGGGTACAAAATTGCACTACTTCACTTGACCTCTAGATGGGGCTTTTCCTGCCCTGCTAGGTACTTTTTGTGGTCTGTGTCAGTCACTGTCAGATTCCTGCTCCTGCCATTCAGAGGCATTGCTACCCTCCCATCCACAGCCAGCCTCTCTCATCTGCATCTGCAACTGCATCTCCATCTCCATCTCCATCTCGTAGCTAACCCTGACTGAGGCTATCTCAGGCCCACCTTGGTAGTAATCTGGACCACTGGGGCCCAGGATGGTACAAGTGCCGAGCCTTCCCATTTGATAGTTCTCAGGCTACAGCCTTTGTCCATTCCTCTTGCCCTGGCCAAGTTGGAATGAGTCTGTCCTGAGGTCCTTGTGAAGGTCCCGACTACACTAAATTACTTACTTGGTAAGTTCACTTGGAATTGTCATGCGGCTGTGCCCTGACCGGGAGTCACCACTGCTTACAGCCCTCTTCATAGCCTCCACATACCAGAACCAATTTCCTTAGGGACCATCATCTGCCTAGGTTCAAGTCCAACTGTCTGAGGAATCGGGCTTTAAAGGAAAGAGCAGCATTTTTTAAGTCAAAGGGACTGAGGTTTAAATCCTGTTTCCCCCATTTACTTGCTGGTTGGCTTTGGGCAAGATGTTTATTCCTCTCCAAGCCTCATTTTTCTCATCTACCACATGATAATAGTAATATGTGTTTTAAAGTTTTGTTATTTCTGGGTATGGTGGTGCGCATCTGTAATACCAGCACTTAGGAGGCTGAGACAGGAGGATTGCAGGTTAGAGGCCAGCCTCAGCAACTTAGTGAAACTCTGTTTCAAAATAAAAAAAATTTATAAAGGGCTGAGGGTGTACCTCAGAGATAGAATGCGCTTGGGTTCAATCCCCAGTACCTAAGTCAATCAATCAATCAATCAATCAATCAATCAATAAAGTATTGCTATAGAAAATATAGGTAGGGTGTCCTATACATACTTGGCAACAGTAGATCTTGTTTTCTGCTGTTTTTCAGTGTTGTTGGACTATTGGCCCTGCTCTCAGTCCTTGGTCCTGTGACCTCTATTTTATCCACATTCCCAGCCCCCAGGCCATTGTGTCTCCTGGCAGAGAATGTCTGAGTTAAGACCAAGGATACTGGCCTCTTTTATTTTTTTATTTTTTAAAAATTATTTATTTATTTATTTATTTATTTGCAGTACTGGGGATTGAACCCAGGGGCATTCGACCTCCAAGCTATACCCCCAGTCCTATTTTTTATTCTTTCTTTTGAAACAGGGTCTCACTACGTTGGGGAGGGCCTCGCTAAGTAGCTGAGACTGACCGTGATCCTCCTGTCTCAGCCTCCCAAGTACCGGGATTACAAGCGTGCGCTACCACGCCTGGCTTTACTGGCCTCTTTTAATTCAGCTGTAATTATGCTTTCTTGGAGTCTGAATTTGTCCATGTGACATTCATTCATCCCAAGGCCAATTATACTAACTATCCTTTCTTATATTCTGTATTTTTTTGATGCTCTGGTACCTCACTGGGGAGTGAATGCCCCACTCTTAGAGATAGCAAAGGGCTTGTCCTGGGCCTCCTCTCCTTGGCAAAGCAACCAAGGAGAACCCACGCTCCCAGCTAACCCTTTCACTCCACTCCCACACATCAAGCCCATATTTCCCCTGCTCTAAATTGCCCCAGGGCTAGTTCACAGCCAAGGAAGAGCAGTCCCTGTGCCCCAGAGCCTGCAGAATTATTCCAACTGGCTAATCCTAAACCATTCACCCTGTCCTGGCTCCATTTTCCATGGAAAACCCCACCAAAGCTCTGCCCCAGGCTTCCTCCTCTCCCCTTTCTGCCCCTCACCAAGCTGTTGTTTTCCCACATGGCCCTGTGTGGCAGGGCTCGCCCCTCCTCTCAGGAGATACAAGTAATACAAATCTTTCCACAGCAACAGCCTGTATCCACGTATTAAAATCTCATGGGGACATTTTGCGACAGTCCTTTCCAAACCCTTTTTGGGAAATGTGTAAGGTATTCAACTTAATAGTAATTAGAATCTCCTTTGGCACAGATTTCTTAGTAAATCGTTTTGGGATGATGGCTGAGGTTAGAAAGTGCCAGAACCAGGGCTTATAGTTCAAAAGTCCCTGAGACCTTGCCTCACCTGTCTCGCGATCCCCAAAATGCAAAGAGTAGAGAGTCCAGTTCAATGTGGTTCCAGCATGTTTTTTATATATAGTTTTGAAAATTATAGAAAGAACATATTTTTTTTTCTGTGGTACTGGGGATTGAACCCAGGGGCATTCTGCCTCTGAGCTACACCCACAGCCTTATTTTTGTTTTATTTTTTTTTTAATTTTGAAACAGGTTCTCACTAAGTTGTGGAGGCTGGCTGCAAACCTGCAGTCTTACTGTCTCAGTCTCCCGAGAAGGAACGTATTTGTCAAAAAAGTTCAAATGATATGAAGTAACATGGAAGCGTCCTAGCATTTGAGTGGGTGGAACGGGAGCTCTTTTCCTTTGAACCCAACTCCTTAGAGGTCCCTGTGTCAGTGGTCTTGTGTACTTGCTCTCCCACATTCTTTTGCTCTGTGCAAATACATCCACATATTGAGGTAAATTTCTTGGGAAAAAAGAAGAAATCTAAACATATTTATTTCGTGCAACATGCTTCTTCCACTCAACCATGTTACGCTGAAAGTCTGTCTCAGCCCTGAGCTCTGTAGTATGAGCAGTCAGACTCATTTAAACATTTCTCTACAGATGCACAATGAGGTTGTCTTTAATTTTGTGCATTCTGCTACTATTTCTTGAGATCATACTTTGTGGCGACAGTGGCCAGTGTGACTGTCCTTGGTTCCTCTCTGACCTCAGCTCCTGTATCCTCTCTAGGACCTCTCTGCCCAGCCATACTGCCTTTCTTACTTTCCACAAACACCCTCACCCCAGGGCCTTTGCACAGGGCTTCCCTTGACCCGGAATGCTCCAAGCCTGGAGACCTTCACAGGTTTGCTTGCTTGCTCACGTCCTTCAGGACCCTGTTGAGATGCCAGCATTCGAGAGCCCTTCCCTGACCTTTCGCATGAAGCAGAGGCCTCCCACCTTGGCCCTGCACAGGCCCTTGCCCCGCTCTACGTTTCCCCTGGTACAGCTGCGATATTGTCTGATGTCAGGAATGGCTGCTGGTCCATTGTCTGTCTCTCCTCACTAGAAAGAAAGGTCCATGTGGCGTAGAGTTTCTGTCTCACCCAGAACAAACATGGAGTCAGCATCCCTCCCCTGGAGGCCGCCCTGCAGGACGCTCCCATCGTGTCTCCTGGACCAGCTCGAGGTCTGTGTTCCTAGGCTTTCCTTGCAATTGTGTGCCCCCTCCTTGTGGGAAGACAGCAACTCGCAGCCTTTGACAGTCGCTTGTTTCCTGGGTCCTCTCGCCTCTGCACTTTCCTTCCATGCAAATTCCTCTTGGAAATCCCCCAGTGCTTCTTTTTATGTTGCAATTATTGGCGTTTATTGCTGGGAGATGGACAATGGAAATAAGCCCACAGAGAGGCAAAGCAGATTCACAAGGAATTCCTGGCCCGGTGCATTCCCACCACAGTCTCTACCCTCCCTGCCCCAGCCTCCTGGCATCAATCCATGAGAAGCTGGGCGGTGCCCTGGGCGCCCTGGAGAGGCCCAGCTGGGAACTGAGGGATGCCGATGAACCTAGGGCTTTATGGACTGCATGAGGTGGGGCTAGTGCCTCTGGGTGGAGCTGCTCTCTTGAACAGGGGTGTGGGATGGGGCTGGAGGGGCCCTGGGCTTGGGTGAGAGGTCTGGTTCACTCACTGGCTGCCACTCCGTCTACACTGGAGCTAAGATGGAGGTTATGTTTACTCAAGGGACTGTGGAGGACAGTGAATGGGGTGATGTATACACTGCCTTCTATATGAGCAGAGGTGTGGACCATGGATCCCGTGAATGGGAATCTCAGTCTCCTGGAAGGAAATAGAGCCACATTTCTCCATGTCTGGTGGAGTGGAGGGGTTTGGGAATTCTGACAGAAAAACATTTAAATTTGGCCTGTATCCTTGGCACCTTCCAAAATTTTTCAGTTCTTTTTGCCCTCATTAAAATGTTCTCTAACAAATCCATTCAAATTAGTACCCGCCAACCCAAGGCTAAAGGAATGTTCTAGAACACTTTCCTTCTCTCCCTTCCTCCACCCGACCTCCACCTCTGCCTGTGTTTCTGAGGCCCATGTTGGAATACAGTGGAAAGGACATGGGTTAGAATCAGTCAGACCTGGTTGCAAGTCTCACGTGGTCTACTTGGTTCCTCGTGCATTCATTTTTTAATTCAGAAAAGGGGTAGGTAAGATTACCTACCCCTCCAAGTGGTCTTGAGAACCAGTAATAAAAGTGACTATTTACCAAAGATTTAGAACACATGAGCACGTAAGTTACCTATATCAATACGTTTATCCTCACAATAATCCTACGAGGTGGGTGCTACTATTATCCTACTTTACAGATGAGAAAACAGGCAACCAGAGGCTAAACAACTTGCCCAAAGTCACACAACTAGGAAGGAACGAATCTATGACTCTCAATACTGTTACTCATTCTTGCCAATAGGAACTCTGAATACAAAGGATCACCCGCACTGGCCATGTTAACAAAACAGGACAAATGGCTCTTTCCCCGTGGTTCAAAGCCCAAGCAGCGGTTCTTCTTCCTGCTTGTTCTCTTCCTTCCTGAGTCTCCCTTTCCAGTCCCAAAGGAAATCCCACCTCATCCATGAAGCTTTCATTGTACCTCATTTGCATATTGTTTATAAGGCTGACTTGCATATGTATCTCATTTGATTTCTAATAATCCTTGTTGTAGCTGTGAGACATAGTAAGTTGCTATTACTCCCCCTTTAGAGATGGGAAACGGCGTCACAGTTGGGTCAGGAGGTTCAAAGGAGTCCTCAGCCCAATTCTGATAGGCATTGGTCTCTGGGGCTTGAGTTACTATGTCTGGGTCGAGGGTGAAGACTTTGCTGTTTATCTAATACCCTGTTCCCTCTTCTGGAAAAGCACATTGATTTTTCCTCCGGGGACCTTTTCTTCTCCTTCCCTCAGAACTGTGATTCAGGTGGGTCCTAAGCTCCAACATCTCCAGGCTCCGCCATTGCTCTGGTCACAATGATCAATGGATGGGAAGATCATTGGGTCACAATGATCAATGGATGGGAGGGCAAGTCACAGAGGGAGACCACTGAGACACAACCCTGGGAGTCCACTCCACCCAGGACCCAGCATCTTCCCTATTGGGATTGTCAAGCCACAAGGATGTAGGCCTGGAGTTGCTGCTGCTGCTCTCTCTCTCATTAAAGGAGAGGCCTGACCAACAGGGAAGTCGCCTTGGAGAAAAGTAGAACTGAGAAAGGAAAGACAGGATTCAGAGAGTAGTCTTAGAGCACGTGGACTCAGCAGAAATTGAAGAGAGAGATCTACCCCACACTTTAGTTATATGCATTATAAATGCCCCCACCCCCACCTTCTTTCTGGCTTTCTGTCACTTTCAGTTAAAAGAATGCTAATGGACAGAGTCCCCAAAGGGACTGCCTGTTGGAGAGGGGGTGGTAGGAACTCTGCCTATTTTTTCTTATTTCCATGAGAGTTCTAAGCACTGATTAGGTGCCCACAAATGCTCGTTAATTCCTCAATCATGAATTCAGTGGAAGACTGGATACTTACTGGGAATTTTGCTCTATTAAAAATCCTTACACACTAGACACATAATTCCTTCCTTGAGATGTCCAGGGAAATTTGGAATAACTTTTCTTTGGGGTTCTTCCCAACGAGCTTTATTTCCCACTGAGAACAACGATAATTCACATGGATTTGCAGTGGAGAAAGTCATATTTTATTTTTAGTACTGTTTGTTCAAATTCTTTACTAAGAATTCTTACCACTCAGGCATGAAGAGCTAATCTTCCTGAACTATGGGGTGGACCATCTCATACTTCTCCCTACAATGCTTCATGGACTCCTCCTGCTCACACAAACAGCTCCCAGGCGTGGATCTATAGGTTTTAGAGAAAACACTGAAGTCATTGTTGGTTTTATGTATTCACTTGGCGAGGTTTCAGTCCCCAGTCATTTATCAAACATTGGTCTAGATTTTGCTGGGAAGGTATTTCGTCCATGTGATTAAATCCCCAAATCTATTGACTTTAAGTAAAGTTTCCTAGATAATGGGGATGGCTTAATTCAATCAGTGAAAGATACTATTTTGTCCCATCATCCCAGATGTGAAATGTACTACTTATGTTAATTTGAAAGACTATTTGAATATTTGTTATGTTTGCAGAATTGAAAACTTGGGACTTCATGGGTTAAGAGTAGAGCTGAGACCTCCCTGATCAAGAAGAAATTCTACCTGTTGACCATAGCCCCAGCTCTGCCTCACAGTTCTAGCCTCCCTTTTCTGAGGCCTCCCTAACAGAAGAGTTCTGGCCAGCTCCACATTTGCAGATCCAAATCCTTGTCCTATGTCTCTTAATACCTATTTCTGGCTTGTTCTCTTTCTCAGGTTGAATAGTGTTGGATACCACTGAACAATCCTAGTCTCCCTGAAGCTGTAGGTAGAGTGGCTGTGTAGGGCTATGTGGAAAGAGATGAAAGCCCATAATCTTCATAGTTCTAAAGGACCTCTGGCACATCACAAAGACTACCGCTCCTGGTCTGCAGGATGAAGAATGAAGACTTTGACATAACTTGGTTAGTTGTCCATAACCTGCCCTGCTGGCCTCAGCCTCTCTTCCTGCCTCCCCAACCTCCTCACTTTATGATGCAGGATTACCAGGGCACCTGTGCCTTTCAAGGTAGTACATAGAAATCTCTAGGAGAGCAATTAAGGCACTTTGGAAATTTCTGGGTTCTCCAGATAAGACTTCTCATTTCCCTACCCGTAATCCTCCATGGGCAGGAATAAAAAGCAGCTGTGGACCTGTCATGGTGCGTGTGGACTCTGCCTTACACTCCCTCCCATGTCTCGCCTCACCAGCATGCTCTGCCATGAGCCTGTCAGGGGAGTCTCCTCACACCTTATCCCAGTGCCTGTCCCTCAAGACTCTCAAGGCCATTGCTCATCCGGGGACTCTTATCCCCATGGCTACCTGAGCCATCATCTCTCAACCCTTTCTGACTCCAGAGGCCCTTTCTCATTGCCCCTCAGACCCCAAGACCATTCATCAGCAAAGTCCTCTGTATCCCCATCCTCCGTCTGCATGCCCTCTACCTTTTGTTCTGACCAAGCCTGGCTCTCCCCTTAGGAGCACACTCTTCCCCTGCAGCCGGCTCAGGTGGGGGCTGTTTCCTACCTCTCACTACTTATCCCACCAAGGAGCTGACCACTTGGCTCCTTCCTGCTGTTTCCAGACCATCCACCCTCCAGCTTCAAATCCCATGTCATGCATCTATATCACTCCCCACTCCTCCTGGTTGAAGCCATCCACCATTCTTTTGTGGTACTGGGGATTAACCCCAGGAGCATTCTACTTCTGAGCTATACCCCCAGTCCTTTTTATTTTTTTATTCTGAAACAAGGTCTCGCTAAGTTGCTGAGGGTCTTGCTAAGTCACTGAGGCTGGCTTTGAACCTGCGATCCTCCGGTCTCAGCCTCCCAAAGTCATGAACTATTCTTGCCACTCCCTTCATTACTTGAAGATTTTAGCTCCTGGCCCCCTGTCACTCTCTCCAATATCACTCTCATAATTCTCAGTAATTTCAATATCTACTTGGAAGACTTGCCGCACACCCTGGTCTTACAGTTCCTTGGCTTCTGTGTTTCTAACACTCTGGTCTTCTGCTCAGCTGTGGCCTTTTGTTCAGATGATTATATCATTGAGCTTTTCATTACCAACAAATACAGTGTCTTTATAAACTCAAAGATTCCCACTGTTCTACCACCACAGTGCTATCGTGCTATCTTTCCTGCTCACTCTCTCCATATTGCACGGACACCAACTACCACCTCTGATCCAGCCCTTATCCATCCTCACCGCCTTCCTTGCCCTGCTTCAGAGTTACTCTCTGAAACACATTCTTGACCCCAGGCTCCTCTTTGGCTTTATTATACTTTATTTGGACAATCTATCACTTTTGCTAGATGCACTGGAGAAAGACACCCTCTCGTGCTGACTGCCGTGCATCTCAGTACATGGCCCGTGCTTCAGCTCCGAAGGGCCCTTAATTAATGCTGCCCACAAATGATACTTTTCTCTTATTTCATGGGAATCCTTTATAACTGTTTCATACCTTCTCCTTTAACTTCCAATACCTCTTCCTCCATGATCACTCCCAAGAAATGACCTATTTCCCATTTTACTGAACTAGGAGTAATCAGAAAATACATACGTTCCCATCACCACACTGATAACTGCTCTTTATATGGCCTCAGGTTGGAGTCCTCCGCCTTCTTGTTTCTAAGAACGAACTGGTAGTGCCCCATCCAAGGTCAGCCTTCCACCTGTGCGGTAGGTCCCATCGCTTCTCCCCATCGCACTGACTCGAGGACTTCAGCAGTTCTCCTCTATCTTATGTAACTTTCCTTTTCTTGAAAAGATAATTTACATGTGTGTGTGTAATATACAGTAATGTAATATATACATACATATATTAATGTTAATAATATATGTAACTATATAAAGTCAATAATGTAGTTATATATCTATGTAGTAATAAAATTGATATATAAATAATATGTAAAGTAAATTATATATGGCATAATATATATTTAATTTACATTTTCTCTCTCTGTATATGTATTACTATTAATAGATAAGACCATTTCTCTTTTCAGACAGTGTCTCGCTTGGTTGCTCCAGGTTATAGTAAGAACTCCTTGAACACATTACCTCTACTCACTATTTATGATTTCATTCCTATTCTCTCTTGAACTCATCCCTGGGGTTTGGCTCCACTACTACACTGGAATCACCCCTGTCAAGCTCATTGACAATCCCCATGTGTCTAAATCATTGGTCAGTTCGCAGCCTCTTCAGCACATGGCGTATCACTCCTCCTTCTTTCTTTACTATTACCTGAGAAACCTCTGTCTCTTGGTTTTCCTCTTGCCCCTAGTTTCCTTCATCGCCCCTTTTCCAGGTCCTCTGTCGCTTCCTGACCTGGTAAATGCTGGAAGCACAGGCTCTATCTTGGATCCCTTCCCTTCTGTACCTGCACTTTCTGCCTTGGTGACTCCGTCCAGTCACACGGCTGGAAATGTCCACCTCTGGCCCAGACCTCCCTCCCGAACACCAGACTCACATTCCACAGCCCACCAGTCACCTGCACGCGCATATCCAATGAGCTCCCCTAACCTCGTGCCTCCGCTACCTCTCCACCTGCTGCCCACACTTCCGCATCTCAATAATTGGCAACAATCCTCTCAAAGGCTCAGGCCAAATACCTTGGCATCTTCCCCGATTCTCCTTTCCTGTAAATCCCACAGTGACAGGTCCTTTTGGTTGCCCTTAAACATCTCAAGCATCTCACCATTTCTTTTTTTTTTTTTTTTTGCGGTACCGGGGATTGAACGC